>PITA01005361.1:0-111673 GCA_004023965.1 Spilogale gracilis
TTCTTACACTTGGGTTTCCCTATGTCTTTGTGGTGCCTTCTGTGAATTTAGATTGTGCAGATGCCTTTCATCTACAGTTATCTCTTTACCTTCATTATTCCAGAAGGCATCAGTGAAGCTGTGGATCCTCTATTCAGTAGAAAAACTGCTGCACAATTTAATTTTGAAACAGCTCTGAGTTTCCTCTGGAACGGACTGATTTATCCTTTTGCAGTGAGTGAGAAGTGGGAGACAAGGGCCCTTTGGAAAGGGTTTTCTTTATTGCTTTCAATTTGCTTTCTTTAAGGTATTTTTTCCTCAAAAGGCCCTTCTTCTCTACAAATTTAGTTCAGATAATTTAATGTCCATCAAACTGAAATCTCTGGTTTCTTTATAGTTGAAATTGATAAGCTAGGTAGCTAGTTCTTTTAGTGTCCCAGGTCTGTTAGTATTTGATGGCATTCATACCAAAGCAAAACCATTTATAATTAAGTCTTACTAAAATGTCTTTATTATTTTATCTCATTTATTAAGTAAAAACATTTCTCTGCTATGATGGCTTGTAAGTAGTGAAAATTATGTGTATCTGTTGCTTTTGTTTTCTAGGGAAGTATGGGTAGTATTACCTGCATCGCTTGGAAAGGTGACACATTAGTTCTTGGAGATATGGATGGAAATTTAAATTTTTGGGATTTGAAAGGCAGAGTATCAAGGTATGATTCAAGAATGCAGTACTATTTGGGCACCTGGGTGACTCAGTTGGTTAAGTGTCTGTCTCTTGGTTTCAGCTCAGGTCATGATCTCAGGGTGCTGAGATTGAGCTCCTTGTTGGGCTCTCTGCTCAGCAGGGTGTCCAATTCTCTCCCTCTTCTTTTGCCCCTCCCACTGCTCTTGCTCATTCTCTCTGTCTCTCTAAATAAAACAAATAAAATATTTTTTAAAAATGCAATACTGGGGCACCTGGGTTGTTAAGCGTCTGCCTTCAGCTCAGGTCATTATCCTGGAGTCCCGGGATCAAGCCCTGCATCAGGCTCCCTGTTCGGCAGGGAACATGCTCATCCCTCTCTGACTCCCCCTGCTTGTGTTCCCTCTCTAGCTGTGTTTCTCTGTCAAAGAAATAAAATCTTGAAAAAAAATGCAATATTATTCATTTTTTTAAAAAAGTAACTTCTTGATATGGTTCCATTGGAGGCTTGTGATCTGTTAAGTGGGATCATTAAACATGACCAAGTATAGCTCGGACCCTTAAGTCTCTTGTCACTGAACTTGGGAGGAAGAGCCTCGAGTCAAGCTCCAGGTCATTTATAGGAGACACTTACCTGCCCGTGGCCCATGCAAAAGTGTTGGGATGTTATTCCATCATCATTAAAGGGCTGACCCTTTCTGTTAGATGGGACCCCTGTCCCAGAAAGTAAAGTGGTTCTTACGTCACCAGACCTTGTCAAAAGCAGGTCTAGAAAAAGTCATTGGACATAGTTTCCAGTGACAAGGTATTACCCTGCTTCATATTGGTGTCTTGTTAGTGTTTGTTTGTTTGTTTTCAGAGGAATACCTACACACCGAAGCTGGGTGAGGAAGATTCGTTTTGCTCCTGGTAAAGGAAACCAGAAATTAATAGCAATGTACAATGATGGTGCTGAAGTGTGGGATACTAAAGAGGTAGGCCCAGCTCCATGAGTGGACACTCAAACCAAGCTGCTGCTCACAGGAGCTGTAATTTTTTTCTTCCTTCTGATTTAGAAATGAAGCCTGTGTAATGGGTTTGTGAAGCTTCTTAAAATGATTTTCTTGCTTTTAATGGTATCACTGTCTTTGGGTTCTGGAAGAGAGGTTGCCAAAGACTTTTCCGCTTTAACTTGCACTGGGTCTTTTTCACTCTTGAAGGTTCAGATGGTGAGCAGTTTAAGAAGTGGAAGAAATGTGACCTTTCGGATATTGGATGTGGACTGGTGTACATCAGATAAAGTGATCTTGGCATCAGATGATGGGTGTGTCAGAGTCCTGGAGATGTCTATGAAGTCCACTTGTTTTAGAATGGATGAACAAGAGTTAACCGGTATGGAGCACCACTGAAAGGCTCAATGACACCTTCTTGATTTTGCACTGGCTGCCCTCTTCTGTTTCATTTTATTCTTTCTAACAATCTGAGTTTAAGCAAATTGATTAACTTCAGGCTCAATTGTTTTTACAGCTGAGATGCTGGACTCTGTAATTGCAGATATCGGTCATTGTCCGACTCCAGATGGCAGGTGCCCCTTCTTTGACCCTTTGAGGAGTGCTTTGTCAAAAGATCAGAGATGTTTACAGAAAAATGATTCACTTAGAATTTAGGAGAACTCAGGGCTGCCTGGGTGGCTCAATTGATTAAGCATCCGCCTTCAGCTCAGGTCATGATCCCAGGGTCCTGCTCATCGGGGAGTCTTCTTCTCCCCCTGCCTCTGCCCCTCCTCCTCTCTCCCTGTACCCTTCCCCCACACACACTTATACACACTCTCTCTCAAATAAGTAAAATCTAACCAAAAAAAAAAAAACAAAAAAAGAAGAACTTAGGAGAACTCGTTGGAGGACATGAATCTAGTGGTAAGGTGCTACTGGCTCTTTAATAATGAGCTTTATATCTTTTGCAAGCATATATCGCTGGGGGCACCTGGCTGGCTCAGTCAGAAGAGCGTGTGACTCTTCATCTCAGGGTTGTATGTTGGAGCCCCATGTTGGCAGTAGAGATTACTTAAATTTAAAAAAGAAAAGGGCAAGCATATATCATTGAAAAGTCACTTTGGAAAGTGTTCCGAGTGTTATGAATTTTGATGCCTAGCTTAAGACTTGTTAAATGGCCAGTCAAAATAAAATTAGATGATTGTCCTATTGTACCTTTTTTGTAAGGTGGTTTTGAGATTGTTTTTTACCAGAGTGAAGAATATTTAGCATGTAACTTCGTATGAGATTTTTTTTTTAAAAAAGAGCAGGGTTGTGAAGGCACCCATCAGTCATTTTGAAAGTCTGCTTTGTCTGATGAAATGCAGTGTTCATCCTTGTAAGATACTTTTGGGTGGAGATAGACTTTCTGACCCTCATGGGAGGGAAGCAGGAAGCTTCCTGCATTAAGTATTCTCCAGGCCTCCCTTTGGGGTGCACTCTAGTCTGCTTGAGAGTTTCAGAAGATACTTGTTCAGTCCCTTACTGGGTTTCAGCATGGAGCTTCCGGCTCTGGGACTGTCTGTACCTTTGTCAGATCAGTCCTTGCCAGCTTCAAGGGCAGTAGTTACATTTTGAGAACCTTGGCTTTCACCTTGTGTTCATGCACAAGGCATGCCCAAGCTGCTGCAGATGCCAGCTGGGCTCCCTTGAAGTTGTGTTAGGTATGCTTTTGTTTTTGTCACCGTCCCAGCCCTGCCAGCGGCTTCGGTACCTCCACTTCCCCCTGTGTGACCCCGACCACCGCCGAAGCCGGAAGCTGTTCGATGCTTTCCTGTGTCTGTGCCTGGGGTGCTCTGCAGCGCTGCAGAAGTGGCAGCATCTCCTCCTTCCTTCCGAAACAAACGTAGTTATTAAGGAAACGGAGGGAACTTCACGGGGGCTTTCCTTGTCATTTAGCTACTGGTTCGAGGTTAAAGAGGTGTGTGAATGTAATCAAAATGTTTGAAATGCTTTTCTACCCCTTTTAATTTAAAATTTGAAGCTACCAAAGCCAGGGTAGCTTTTTCTTAAAGTGACTACAGAATTGGAGCCCATCGTTAGCACCGTACTTGAACATCAGACCTACAGATAGATTTCCCAAAAAAGAAAGAAAGAAAGAAAAAATCATTCCTACCCAGTCTGGAGTGCTGCAGCCTCAGCCAGAAGGGAAAAATTTTTGAAACAGTAACAGGGAAGTTCAGTATTGACCTTTAAACTCAGAACAACATCGATACATACTGAAGAATAAAAACTGGCGGTGTGTGTAACTATGGAGTCATCAAAAAGATGTCTCTGTGTTTAGTTACACGCTGACTTGATCTTGGAAAAATATGTTTGAAAAACTTTTTTCTGGGGAATTAGAAATAGGGTTTAGTCTTATTGACATGGGATAAAAATCATTTTAGGTCACATGCAGTGATACATTTAGTAAATTTTCCTTAATTCTCCTTGATCACAAGTAGAGAATATCCCAAAATACTGGTTCAAGTCTGTCAGTTTTCTTAGAACAGCTTAGATGGCCCACTTCCTCCCTCTCCGCCCCTGTATTTACATTTGTCTCAACCCTCCCCCTGCCTTAGTAACAGGGAAGATCAGGCACATGTAGAAGGTGAGGATCCCTGTTTTTGAGATGGAGAATCCTTCTCTGCTGCCTTATTTATCAGGGCCATAAAACCACATAAAAAATCATAATACTTTTTTTTTAGCAGCCTCTAGAAGGAATCCAAGAGGGTGAGACTTGTTTAATAGCATTCAAGTTTGTTGTGGTTTCCACACACATTACATAGTATCCACAGGGTGTTAGAGACTGTCCAGGCCAACTTCCTTGCAGCTGATCGGGCCAGTGCCTAACAACAGGCACCCATAGAAAGAAGCTTTCTATAGTCAGATTTATATGCAAACCTTGCCTCTTCTTCTGCCTCTCTTTCCCACTCATTTCCAGTGGTTTTCATCTGGGCTATTTGGAAATGTGTCAGGATGTACGGGTGGGTGTGGCGGGGGGCATGCATCTGGGGTTACTAAAGAGCATGCAGTGGAGGGAACAAATTGGACAATGAGATCTGGTCTTACCGAAAACATCGGTCGTGTCCCTCATCTCCCATCTCCTTTCCCCACCCCCATTGCATCACAGTGACGAAATGACCCAAGCAGGATCCTCTCCTTCCCAGACCCCCTGCTCGCCCTCCCTGCCGTGGGCCACCTCTTTGTGGTGGAAGAGCACTTTTCCTACTGTTCTTGGCTCTTTGGTTCCTAATTTTCTGCCTGGCTGTCACACAGGCAGCCAGCATTCTGGGTGTGTTTCTCTTTAACACCTCAGATAGCTGTAGGCCAGACTAAGCGGAATGGGTGGGAGAGGAGGAACAGTGATGCCAACTGCCTTTTCATTCTAATTGTAACTTTCAGAAGTGAATGAGTTTTTGTAGGTGAGTTTCTCCAGCTGGGAGACTATCACCTATTACTTTTTCATGGCTGATTTTTGCCTTTGAAAAGAAAGATCTAAATTCATTTGAAGGTAGGAGGGAATAGAGTTCACTTTCAGTTTGTTAATGCTCATTGGGATGCTATCAGCTATGTTTTGTTTTGGAGAAATCACACATCTGTTTCTAAAAATCAGACGTTTCCCTCAGTTTACTCTGGCTTGGACACTGTTGTCTTGCTCACATCATGTAAAAACTCTGGAGTGCTGCTTCCTAAGAACATTCTCTTGTGTCTTTTCACTGTCCATTGATGAAGAAACTGCATGTAGCACAGAAACTTTCTCTGTTTCCCAGCTTAATTTGTACCGTTAAGTTTTTGTCCCCTCACACTGACTCTTCCCAAACATTTTGTAAGCTAATGTGAGCAGGCACTATCTTCTTGAGAGCTGCAGCCTTCCGTGATTGTCATCTACTAAGGATGAGCTGAGGGGAAGTGCTAAGGAAACCTGCCTTTATCCTTTCCAGTGCTGGTTCTAATGGCTCTTTAGGTATGTAGGCGTGTCTCATTCTTACCAGGTATATTCTTCTCTTTATTATTTGAATGTATAAGATAAATTTGACTGAATAAGAAATTAAAAAAAAAACCCTTTGATAGCAGGAGAAACTATAAGCAAAACAAAATACAAATGATAACCTGAGAGAAGGTATTTGCAAGTCTTTAATAGACTGTCCACAGAGAAGAAAAAAATATATACAAATGGCCCTTAAATAGATGAAAAGATGCTCCACTTTATTCATAAGAAGAAAAATACAAATTAAAACTACACTAAGAAACTGCTTCTCAACTATCAGATTAATAAAAATTCAAAGGCTTGAAAACATGCTCTTGCAAGCCTCAGAAAACAAGTATTCTCATTCCGTGCTCATGGAGCAGTTCCTATAGGAAGGAGTCTGACAATACTTAACAAAGCTGCCTGTATATTTACCTTTTATATTCATCAATTTCAGTACTAAGGATTTACCTTAACTTGGGCATCCATATATGTGACATAGCAAAATTGGGGTAAGAATAAATATGGAAACATTTGCACAGTGGAATAGTTTGCAGCACTAAAGTAGAATGAGGAATATGTCTGTGAACTGTGGAGTGGTAGGGTATGTAGAGGTGAAAAATGCACGTGTAAAAGTGTGTATAGTCTGCAAATGTGTTTGCTTATTTTATAAAACAAGACAAAATAACCCAAAATAATCTAAGAACTAAAGAAAATGATTACTGATAGAAGGTAGACAGATTGAAAGAATGGGGATGGGGTGCATATACTATGCATATACTATGCTTTTGAGTCATTTAAATGTACATATTCAAAAAATACAAACTTGAACAACATGGGGGTTAAGGCTGTGGCCCCTTACACACTTGAAAGTCCAAGTGTCACTGTCCACAACCAGAAACTTTCCTGATGGCCTACTATTGCAAAAGCCTTACCAATGACATAAATAGCTGATGAATACGTAGTTTTGTATATTCTCTGTATTATATGCTGTATTCTTAAAGTAAGGTGGAGAAAAGAAAGTGTTCTTAAAATCGTAAGAGATTTTAATAAAATGATATAATTTCAAATCGTAAGAGAAAATACATTTATAGTACAATGCTGTATTTAATGGAAAAAAAATTGTAAGTGGACCTGTGCAATTCAAACCCATGTTGTTCAATTGTATAATGAAAATAAGAAGGATGAAAGAAAGAGACTGAACAAAGAGACCATTGAACCTAACCGAATAACAAATTGGTAAGAATAGTTCACATAACTGAAATGCAGAATCCTCTCTCACTGTGCTCCTTAGTAGTTCATACCCCGAGGACAAAAAGAGCTGTGAGGCGCTTTCAGCTTAAGTAGTTGGCACTAGTCATTGTCAAACTGTTCTGTGCATATTATTGGCTGGAACAAACTAGTAAATAAATTGCAATTTAGGAGAACCAGGGTTCCTATTGAGGGAAGAGGGAGATAACAGACTTGCGGGGTGGTAAGGAGGAAGAGCCCTCCAGGGTGGATCCGGATTGAAGGTACTAGTATAAATTCATGACTTTAAATGTTATTTCTTTATTTCCTGGCTCTGTGTACTGATTTCAGGCATAGAAGCAATGACGTTTCAATGGCAGTGAGCACTCTTAGCACCCAGATTTGATTTATAGATTCCATTTCTTGACTCTAAAGAACCGGGACCCCTTGGGCAATTTATTCCAGGACAGAGGCAAGAAGACTGCAAGATGAGTCTGGGGCATTTTGTGGTGCCAGAAACTAATGAAGGAATTGAAAAACCAGTGAGAACCTGTCACAAACATAGAGAAAGTAGCATTTCGAGCTTCCACTACCAAATCTGGAGCAGTCTGAGTGTCATAAAGAATAACATTTGTGTTGATATCAGTGTTGTATTTTTTTTTTAAAAAATCCATTATTCTATAGTAATATTCCCAGAGAAAGAGGAAGGGGCCTGGGCAGGAAGGGAAAGCTCATGTTTACAGAAGAATGCCAATTGATAAATGTAGACAGAGTGACAGAATAAGAAAATCACCAATTCCCATTCCAGATGTAATAGTTGATTCAAGCTGGGATCATTAGTGGGTGTCAGATCACTGGGTGGAAGGGTGTTGGGGATTAGGAAATTTGGTCTCAACAGTATCTCGCCATAATTGTGAAGGGGAAAAAGGTCGCCTGACTTTGAGACCACCCATGAGTTCGCCTTAACTAGAAGACCAGATTTAGTGTTACCAGATGGCTAGCTAACATGCTCCCTCTGGTGGGATGCAGTAGGAAGTATACAACATCCCTTGTGTCCTGTTCTTGCCCAAAATGTTTAGCCTAAGTCAATGGAGATCATTTCCTAGGACACTGAACAGACCAGGACTTTTCGAAAATGAAAACGTTGTGTAAGACCAAAGGTAAAAAGGTGAGAGGACTGTTCTAAATTAAGGGAGACTCAGGAGACAATGAGAAGCCAGTACAGGCAGAATATCCTATCAGATAGGGAGTAACAGAGGACCTCTGAATGTGGACTGCAGTTTAAGTGATCTTAATGAATCAATATTAAAACTCTTGGGTACAAAATAAATAGTATTAGAAATATTTCTGATCATTTTCTGACTCTGAAATTGAAAAGTCCACATAAGATATTTTATCTCTGATTTAATACCTACCAAACTACATAGAATGACGTTTTCCAAAGCAGTACTCACTAACAGAAATGTAATGTGAACCACATATGTTTACATTTTCTGCTATTCACTATTTAAAAAGTGAAAAACAGTTGAAATTAATTTTAGTGAAAATTTTATTTAGCCCACAATATCCAAAGTTTTATCATTTCAACATATAGTCAGTATTAAAAATTACTAATGAGATATTACACAATTTTGCATGCCCAGTTTTCAAAATCCAGGGTGTATTTAATAGAACACGGGTCATGGGGCACCTGGGTGGCTCAGTTGTTAGATGCCTGCCTTCAGCTCTGGTCATGATCCCAGGGTCCTGGGATTGAGCCCTGCCTTGGACTTCCTGCTTGATTGGGAACCTGCTTTCCCCTCTCCCTCTGCCTGCTGCTTCTCCTGCTTGTGTGTGCGTGTTCTCTCTCTCTCTCTCTCTCTCTCTCTCTCTCTCTCTCTCTGTCAAATAAAATCTTTAAAAAAATGGATCAATTTAAGGACACATTTTCGGCAGAAATATTTAAGCTGTATTTAGATTTTATAAAATTGACAACTGGAAAAGTAGTTATGTATTCCTGAGTAGACTTAAAAGTTATCCAATGACTAAATCAAGTATTAATTTTTTTAAAAAGATTTTATTTATTTATTTGACAGAGAGAAACACAGCTAGAGAGAGAACACAAGCAGAGAGACTGAAAGAGGGAGAAGCAGGCTTCCCGCCGAGCAGGGAGCCTCATGTGGAGCTCAATCCTGGGTCTCCAGGATCATGACCTGAGCCGAAAGCAGTCGCTTAACCAACTGAGCCACCCAGGCGCCCCTCAAGTATTAATTTTTAAACTTAAGTTAGTTAAAATTAATTAAGGTTAATTAGTTAAAATTAATTAAGTCTTAAAGATCTCGTAACAGGTGAGCATCCAACCGAGTGGGGCTATGTAAGGCGGCCACAGTACAGCTGCCCGGGCACTGGGACCTTTGGGTCTTGTGCTTCCTTGAATTAGAACATGTTGAAGAAGCAGCAAATTTTACTATGTCCTAAGTAAGCCCACCGCAACATGTAGGGGATGCTAGGGCCCACATTCTGGGGAGATAGGAGCTGCCTTTGTGAGACCTGAGGATGCCTTTGGTCGGAGGTGACCTGATACATCTAGTGACAAGCTCGGGGTTGATGGGCTGTGTTAGCTGAATAGTCTCAGAAAAGCAAAGATAACAAGTGGTATAAGATGATACAGGTAAATATTTTTAGTATTTTAAAATAATGGACTTCATTAATATCTGTTGAGTCATTGCATTGAACCTTTTATTCATGTAGGATCAATGCTTTTATTCCATACAGGACACTTAAATTTTAAAGAGGGGAAGAATGAGCTATAGTCAGTTTGTATGAAGAGAAATCTCTCCACTCTTAGCCCATTTGTCTTTAAGCAGTGATGACATTGAATATGCTCTTTCAGCTGCCACCAGATTTTTTTCTTTGCTGACTTCTCTGTAAACTCATAGGTGAAGCTTCACAGTAAAACTGTAAAATTCTATTTTATTTAAAAGGAAGAACTTACTTAATTTTTTTTAATTTTTATCTAGAGCCTGTGTGGTGCCCCTATCTCCTTGTTCCAAGGGCCTCCCTTGCCTTGAAAGCTTTCTTATTACACCAGCCATGGAATGGACAGTATTCTCTGGACATTTCTCAGATGTAAGTTTTTACCATTTTTATTTTCCTTTCTTAAGTTGCTTGGGGTTGAAGGGCACCCATGAAAACCATCAGGGGGCCTATACTCTGGGATTTAAAAGCACTGGAACCATAAAAACAAGCTGAGGTGGAGACAGCAGATGCACTGAAAGAATCCTTCCTCCTGCCTCTCTGGGGTCTTTGGGAGCAGGCAGGCATGGGAAGCTGAGGTCCGTGAGCTGTTCTTGGTAGCTGTAGGCTGAACATGGGGTATGGCACGATGACTGCAAAGAGGGCCAGTTAGGCCAAGAGGAATTGAGGCCAGCCTTCAAATTCTTTTAAAGCAGTAAGAGGGGTGCCTGGATGGGTCAGTCGGTTCAGGGCCCAACTCTTGGTTTCAGTTCAAGTCATGATCTCAGGGTTCTGGCATGGAGGCCCACATCAGGCTCCACGGAGTCTGCTTGTCCCTCTACCTCTGCTCCTCCTCCCACACACTCTCATTTTTTCTCTCTCAAATAAAATCTTTAAAAGAAGAAAGCAGCAAGAATGAGCTTATTGCAGATATTTTCTGTTTTATGAATCTCACTGCCTGCCTCATTACAAAAAATTATATTCACAGTGGTTATTAGTTAAACCCACAAGTGTTACTGAACTTATGCCATGTGGGGAGCACAGATAATAGGCATGGGTTAGGGGAATACAAAAAATAATGTGATGAGGTATCTGTTTTCCAAGAAGTATCGACTTCAGAGAAGTGAATGTCCATTTTGCAGAGCAAAAAGAACAAATCCCTTTAATCATTGCTAGGTTTCTTATTAATGTGAATGATCGTGTTTAGAGCCCGCTGATAAATTTTCTGGTTTCTTGAAAGCCAAGGAGATCTTCTTTATTCATTTCTTTGTTTTAACCAAGTAAGATAAAAGCAGACATGAAAGGTGGTTGGTGGGTTCTTGAGTAGCTGCTGCTTGCTGTATAACCAGCTTTTTAAACCAGGGGCTGCAAAGAGGTTGTTTCTGTATCGGTACAACTTTTTTCTGGTTAAGAAATACATGGTTGTAAGTGAAAAGAGAATGAGCTTATTCAAAATCTTTTCTGCACAGTGATTATCCAGAAAATGAAGAAATAAAGAATCTCCTTCAAGAGCAGCTGAATTCATTGTCAAAGTAAGCATCCCAGCTATGTTTTAATAGAGGACATGACTATGAGAAAGAAAATATCATCATTTAGCCTTTTTGATGTTAAAGGAGGTTGTATTTTAGAAAATGTTAGTAGCCCAAGGAGAGAACATTCTATTAAGAAGCTTATTTTCCTTGAGAATCTCTGTGTCATAGAAAACGTAATTATTGGGCGCCTGGGTGGCTCAGTTGTTTGGGCGACTGCCTTCGGCTCAGGTCATGATCCCGGAGACCCGGGATTGAGTCCCACATCGGGCTCCCTGCTCGGCGGGAAGCCTGATTCTCCCTCTCTCACTCCCCCTGCTTGTGTTCCCTCCCTGGCTGTGTTTCTCTCTGTCAAATAAATAAAATCTTTAAAAAAAAACAAAAATAAACAAATTAGTTACGGGGACAACATCCACCTTTACCAAGATCCTAAGTGTGAGATGGCTGCAGTCCCATGTCAGGGCAAGAACGGAACCTGTGGTGGGGGTGTCGTCCTAGCTCAGCCTGCCTGTGCCGCAGGGGCCCCACGAAGCACTCAGGGTAGAGGCTGTGCGTGATGTCGCTCTTCTGCGGCGGCTGCCTTTTCTAAAATAAGTTCTCTACATCAGGTGCTCTGTGTGCACGATTCTTAGAAATTAGTATGTTCCCTAGAGCCAAGAGCATTTAAAAGGATGTATTGGGAATAGTATTACAAAAGAAGTAGAAAAGTATGGGTCCATGACTTCTTGGTAGAACAGACTACATTTTTGCAGTCTTAGAATCCGTTACATGTAATCACAATGTTTAATAAATTCACCATGTTTTATTGATGCCAAATTCAACATCATTATTGTTTTCCATATCCAAAAGGTAACATTTGTGTTTAAGTGGAAAAGATTGAAAGAGCGTCTTTCCTCCCCTAATTTATGAATATTCGACATGTGGCTATTTTAGGAATATTAATTTATTTTTAAAAATTACAAAAACATGTTTTTATTCCTTAAGTATTTTATTTTTTGGAATAGTTTCTGAATCTGTCTCTTCTAAAGTGCATACTGCTCTGATGTGTAGCAAAATCATTTTGCCAACAGTGACATTCTTGTTCCTATAGTGAGGCCGCTATTCATCTTTTCAAAACCATGAGTTGAACTATTGCAAGAATGTAAGCCAGAATCAGAGCCTCACCCCACTGTGGTGGGTGACAAGCACCAGTTCCCTAGGCCTAGACACACTGTAAGCCTTTTAAAGCATTTGTCATTTCAGGGTCACGGCAAAGTAACCTCCTTTGTCAGTTCTAAGCATACTGACTAGTTCAAAAAGAACAAAACATTTCAGGAATAGCGTAAACTTGGGGCGCCTGAGTAGCTTAGTCATTAAATGTCTGCCTTGGACTCAGGTCATGATCCTAGGATCCTGGGATCGAGCCCCACATAGGGCTCCATGCTCAGCAGGAAGCCTGCTTCTCCCTCTTCCACTCCCCCTGCTTGTGTTCCCTCTCTCTCTCTGTGTCTCTGTCAAATAAATAAATAAAATCTTTAAAAAAAATAATAACAAAACTTTAAGTAGATCAACAATTTTGAGTGGATTTCCTCTTTTAAGAGTATAGTGATTTATCTCCTTTATTGTCTGATTAAAAAATTTTGCCTTCCCTTTGTCTGGATTCCTGTTTTCAGTGACATCAAGAAGCTCTTGCTCGATCCAGAATTCACTCTCCTGCAGAGATGCCTGCTTGTTTCAAGGTAACACTGCGTGTTCTGTGTAAGGGACAAGAGAATTTCAGATGAACTCATTTCTCTTATTAAGGGTTTTTAGTCAAGACCAAAGAAACACGTTTAGATTTGAGAACATACCAGTTCATCCTTTAGATTTGCCGTACAGTTAATTTTGGAACTAGTAATACAAATGGGAAAAAAATTTACATTTTTAATGTGAGATCTTGGCCTTCTCTACAAAAAGGCTGCCTCCTACAGACAACTTTTCAAAATTTGTGTTTTAAAATATCAGCTACAAAGAGCATGTCCTTAGTTATACCAGTAAGTTAAATTTAGAAGCAATAATATGTACTTCCTCATCGAGCAGTAGAGTTGTCACTTACAAAAAAGACATTTCCATCCATCCTCAGAGAATAAATTGCAGATATTTCCATACCTTATTTAGCCAGTTTTCCCAGAGGAACTTCTTCCTTAATGTGAAGCTGTGGTCCAGAGTGAAAGGTGTGTGAGCTGATGATAAAGCAGGTAAATCACTGTCCAGGCCTTGGAACCATCATGTGGCTCTTCGCACAGCACAGAGGGGGTTTAGGTGTGAAGGGGCTGTGCCCTCAGGCTCCTGGGTTGTCTGAGACCCAGTAATAGGGATGGACAATAGGCTGCTTGCTCTGTCACCCTGCCAGGCACAGGCCAGCGTCCCCGATGGCGTTTCATGTGACAGTGCTGTGCTGCTGGTCCTTGAGGCTTCTGTGGGGAGCCCCTGTCCACGCCCAAGTCTGCTGTGTGTGCTCAGTGGGGCTTTGGTGTCACCCTTGCCAGGCTTTATGGCGATGAGTCAGAGCTACACTTCTGGACCGTTGCTGCCCACTACCTGCACAGCTTGTCCCAGGAGAGCACGGCAGGCGCCCCAGCCTCTAAGGCAACCGTGCCTCGGGACAAAGTGAACAACCCGCTGGATATATGTTATGACATACTCTGTGAAAATGCCTATTTTCAGGTACTGTGTTTCATATATTAAACTCTTTAAAGTTCCCATCTTGGTAACTTATGTCTTTGTTAAGTATCTTAAATTTGGGAAACTTTCCAACTAAGTGAAGGTCCACATAATAGAGATGAGTCTTTTGGCACCGCTGCATCAAAAAGGCCTGACTCGGGGCTTGAAAAGCTCATAAAGGCTTTTCAGTTTTAATACACGTTAGAATTTTATTATTAAGGCCTTGTTTTTTTCTTTGTCTTAAAATTGTTAACTTAGAAGATTCATTCTTCTCTCATTTTATTTTCTATAAGTGACAGACTTTTCTTTCACTCAACTTGAATTTGTTATTCTGTATATAAAAAGGTCCGTTCACAGTGTTTTCACTGCGGGAGGGTGCTTCACTACACGGTGGGCAGACTCACGCACAAAGGAGAATTCGTCTCAACATTTTTCTAATCAAATTCTTATTATATTGTTGGAATTCTATGAAGTTGGTTATCTAATAACTTCAGAGGCAAAATAATATTTATGAAAAGATTTTATTAAATATAGTAAAATTTAACTCAAGTCTTAGAATCCAGACTCAATTTTTTCTTTTTTTTTTTTTCCCTACCCTAGAAATTTCAACTGGAAAGGGTTAATCTACAGGAAGTAAAACGGTCAACTTATGATCATACAAGGAAATGTACAGACCAGCTACTTCTCTTGGGTCAAGTATGTCAATCTTTACCTCTCTTTTTATGTTTCATGGAGTTGCAAGTTGATTAGTATTTCAGAGCATCATGTAGATGATGTGCGTGCGCGCGCACACACACACGGATAAGTAGATCGTAGTATTTCCCTGAAAGTATACATGGAAATTTAGGCTTTGTTTCAAAATAAGACCAACAAACCATGCGAGGAAGTAAACATCTCTAGTTGACTAGCTTGGAATTTCAGCTTACGTAATGTCAGATGAGACCCGACTGGTGAGGTGACCGCTGCGGAGCTAGAGTAAGCAGTTTCTTGAGCAGCCGTGTAAACCGGACTGTGGTTTTACCACTATTCCCAAGAAGCAGAAGGACACTGTGGTCCCTTTTTGTATATATAAGCAAAGCATTGGCAAGCAAGTTTTGAAAGTGAAAGTCTTCTCTAAGCTGTAACTTCAGTGTTTCAGATTATGAGTTCAATAAGGTTATGTTGGAAGAAAATGGTATCATAGTGAGAAGAACTCTTTCTCTCATTAGACAGACAGAGCTGTGCAGTTGCTGTTGGAAACCAGTGCAGATAACCAGCACTATTACTGTGACTCCCTGAAAGCCTGTTTGGTCACGACTGTCACCTCCTCGGGCCCCTCCCAGAGCACCATTAAGCTGGTGGCAACCAACATGATCGCCAATGGCAAGCTGGCGGGTGAGGCGTGCTTCGTGGGGGCGTTTGTCGGTCCTCTGGAAAATCAGGCCCATTCCCAGCAAAGCATTTGATTATTTAGGTAGTTCTTTTCTTTTTTCTACATGCTGGAGAGGATTGTTGCTAGCGATTTACATGGTGACCCCATCATTTAATCATCCGAAGCAGAATGCGTGTAGTCACACTCCCCAAGAGCATGGGCCCGAGGGGACGAAGCCGGGTGGGCTGACAACAGCGAGAGCGCCAGGCCCGCGCTTTCCTGCTTTGCTCTCAGGGCCGTGGCGCCGCCACCTCCCGTCTGGACTCAGGCGCCTCATTCTGTTTTAAAATTTATGTCAAGAGCGCCTGCCGTGGGTCTCAGACGCACGAGAGCAGATGCAGTCACAGAGCGGTTCTCCCCGGTGGTGACTTGTTGGCGGGCCTGCGGTGTCACCTGAGGGGCTGGCCTTCTGTCTTGCAGAGGGGGTGCAGCTGCTCTGCCTGATAGACAAGGCCGCAGACGCCTGCCGCTACCTGCAGACGTACGGCGAGTGGAACCGGGCGGCCTGGCTGGCCAAGGTAGGTGACTCCCCAAGGGGCCTTGAGCGTTTGGGGTAGAGCATCCCGTCTTGAACTTTGGACTCCTGATTTAGAAGCGGTTTTTGGCTGTAAAGCTGCTATGCAGATATTCTCTTGCAACTCTAAGGCTCCTGTTCTTTATGAAGAAATTACATTTCTTATGGAGCAGTGGATGGCTTTGGTAGCAAGTAGTGAAAGCAGCTGGCCCCTTTGCCTGCTGGGGTGCCGGGGTGTGAGCCTGAGCCTGGACTCTGGCCCCGAGGTGCTGCCAGGTCCCTGGCACTGTAGGCCTGGACTGGCAGCGCTGCCCTTCATGGTTAGCAGCAGGGTCAGCAGTGCTCGCGGAGACCCGCCTGGTTGGTTTCACAGGCATGGATCCCAGGTTGATTACATTATCACTTTCTTTACATCGCGCAGGATGTCTTTGTTTTTAACGTGAGCATCTTTCTCAGGTCCGTTTAAGTTCTGAAGAGTGCGCCGATGTTTTAAAGCGGTGGGTTGACCACCTTTGCTCTCCACAAGTCAACCAGAAGTCAAAGGCCCTCCTGGTCCTCCTCTCCCTGGGCTGCTTCTTCAGCGTGGCCGAGACACTTCACAGGTACACCCAGAGTGCTCTGTTCCTGGATCCTGGGGACAGATTGCTTCGTGCTCTCTTGAGACTCTGCCGGATGGATGGAACACTCACTCTGTGGCATGAATGAAGAAACTTACCTTTTAGGTTTATTAAAAACAAACAAACAAACAAAACCCTACGGAGAATGGAATAGTCCATAGTCCATGTTTAGTCATCTTCATGAGGTCTAGGAGCTCTATTTTTCTACCAGTATATTCATCAAATCTAACAGGTATCTAATTAAAAGGAATATAAAGTAAGTCTTCGGGAGCAATTAAGATGAAGACTAGAGAGCAGTAGGAAGGATGACGGAGCATTGCCAATGGGAGATGGCCCCTCCAAAAGTAACAACCTATCACTGTGGGCGCATTTTATTTATTTAAAACTAAAGGAAATTGAGGCAAATAAGGCAATAGACTCCATGTTAAAGCTGGACAGTGGGTATGTGGATACTTGTCCTATCTCTGTAGATTAGTATATATTTCAACTGTGTTACAATTTTGTAAATATTAGTTAGGAAGAGCCTGGGGCTGGGGTGCCTGGGTGGCTCAGTCGATTAAGCAGCTGACTCTTAATTTTGGCTCAGGTCATAGTCTCTGGGTGGTGAGATCAAGCCCTGCATCAGGCTCTGTACTCAGCATGGAGTCTGCCTGCTCCTCCCCTTCTACTCCTTCCCCTGCTGTCTCTCTCTCTCTCTCAAATAAGTAAAAAAATAAAATCTTTGAAAAAGAAGAAAGAGCCTGGGGTTAGGGACGTGAGTATTGCCCCCTGCTTTCCTCTGTGAGCCAGGGCTTGGAAAGGTACTAGTGTAATTTACTGGCACTCAGGTTTCCAGGGAGAATGGGTACAAGTCTTTATTTGGAAATATGCTTTAAATCACAAAGCCTAACTCCTTTTGTTCTCTTGAGCAGCATGAGATACTTCGATAGAGCCGCCTTGTTTGTGGAAGCCTGTCTCAAGTATGGTGCAGTCGGAGTTACTGAGGACACCAATATCCTTTGCTGGGATGATTATGCCAAGGAAGAGGCAGACAGCACGAGTGGGTTCCTCTTAGTCACACTGCCTGGGCAAGAACTGTATCATATCAGGGGCGATCCATACTCACATTCGTCAAAGTCCGGAGAGAGGGAGAAATGAGGGAGATTCAGGAAGAGGACAGGTGTGTTGCTGGCATCAGCTCAAGGTGGATGGGGAAGCAGGAGGGACTGGAAAGGGATGGGACTCCGAATTTTGTGCAGGTTTGTTTGGACGTAAAAAACGATAAAGGAAATAATTTAGGAAAGGTGTAGGAACCTGCTACTTTAAAATAGTACAGTCTAAGAGAATGTAGTCCATGGAATAAAATACAGATATAAAATATATATGAACATAGACAATAGATAATAAAATATATAAAAATTTATATATGTATCTGGAATATACATTCTGGAATAAATAAAAAAGACATTGTTATCCATAGGGACAATCTAATGTGGAACCAGACATGGCACTTGAAAGATCTGTGTCATGCAGGCAGGTCCCAGTGGCCTGCTGCCGACACCACTTGAGTCACACACATTTCTTTGAAAGGATGGGACTTGAGGATACGGCTCCTGGTTGCTCAAGTTTGCTGAGCCCTGCTTGTTCTCATCACATCTTCTCTTGAACTACATTGTGGCCTCATTTCTACATGTCAGATACTTGGTCTTCAGTGTATATATTGTTTTGTTTGAGAAAATGAAACTGAACTTGAACTTACTCAGTGTCCTATATGCAGGTACTAGTGCAGTTGCCTGTAGTTGGAAAGGGCCCTTTGGAGTGTCAGAGCACAGGGAAACAGGGCTGTCTGAAACCCAACACCTTCAGGCAGGCTTTGTCGTCAGAACCTCTCACTAAGCACTATCTGCCCCCACAGCACCCACCACTCAGCCTTTCAGATGCCACATGGTATGCACTTGAGTCCTCTTTGTTTTTGTAGTCTCTAGTTGTGTTGGGCTTTGAGAGAGTTTAGGAGGGTGTTAGCTGGATTTTCTAGAAGGAGGTGCTTTGCACTCAGCTCTCACAAGGTGTGGTGGGTGACACTGCAGACTGAGAGCTCGCCTCCCCCACCCAGAGATCACCCTCCCCCAGGAAGCGTGTCCGTGCTCAGCTGTGTTGTACTGCTGCCCTCCTGTGGGCCCCCTCCTCTCTCTGAGTGGCCCCACAGAGCTGGGTTTTTTCCTGCCTATCGGAGCTTGGTGGAGTGTAATCCCTTCTTTCTGCCCTTCTTTTCCTTAACTGTGGCTTACAGAAACTCATCTCTGCTATATATGCAGATTATGCCCGAAGTTTGAAGAATCTCGGTTTTAAACAGGGAGCGGTTCTTTTTGCTTCAAAAGCTGGGGCAGCTGGCAGAGATTTATTGAACGAATTGGAATCCCCCAAGCAAGAACGGACCGAAGATTGACAGGTCAATATGTGCTGGGGAACCTGGCCTCACAAGCAAGACGGGGGCTGGTGTGGTAGTGCTCACTGTCATGGTCCGGGCTGCTGAGGACGCCGTCCCTGCCAGGGTCCCCGTGAACTGCTCCCCACTTTTCTCAGGCTGCCGTGCACAGCAGCAAAAGAGCATTTACTGAGTTAGGAGCAAGTTCCACGTCCTGTGTTTATCTCCGAAAAAAGCACGGATGCCTCATATTTTGGAAGAGTATAACATTTTATACTTTTGGAGACAGCTTTAAGAGTCCTTGGAAATACTTTTAATTTTTTTAAACTTAAAATTCAAGTGACTGAATTGTTTTTCTCATTGACTGAATGGAAAGGTATTTGAAAAATATAATAGTAAGAGAAGTTTGTGAGACTTACTCTCAAATATGTGCTGTGCCTGTGTTTATATACAATCATTCAAGAGACGGCAGAGATAGTTCAACAGTCAAGATGATTTACCAAAGCATTCCTTGTTTCTTACCTTGGGAACATAGAACTTGTGATTCTCTGTTTTAGGCAGTTGCTAGATTTTGTAATTTCAGGCTTGTAGGCTCATAGGGAAATTTTAAGCTTTATGTTTTGTTCTAGTATGTGGGGTCTTGTGTATTTGGAATTTTAACTCCTCCAATGTATTATAGTAACCTCCTTTTTGAATTCTCTGTGCTTTAATTTCCTGCCTTTGTGTCTGCCCAACAACTGAAGTATCTGAGATGTGACTGTTATAAATTATTGCTGTCTATAACTTACCAAAATGATAAATAAAAAGGAAATTCCAGCCGGGCATTTGTGTTCCCCAGACTGCTGTGCAGGAAGCCAGGGGCTGTGCTGGCTTCTCAGGAGTCATTCCAGCTGCTTCCCCTCCAAAGTCCAGGCCGCTTGCTGAGCCCAGAGAAATCAGAGTGTAGGAATTCCAGGCGTGCGGCCCGGGAATAGACCAGATGCCCTCACTGTGGGCAGCTCTGCCTCGGTTCCCAAGGGAGCAGGGCTGTCGGAGGTGAGGTGAGGAAGTGGCATTCCTGACTCCTCTCCTGGATGTCCAGGGTGGCGCGTCTCCTCACACCCACCAGGAGCTGTGGTTTTTGAATAGAGTCATAGCCTCTGCCTTTAAGCAACACCGATCCCCTCTGACAAGGAACTGAGATCCCTGGAGAAGATGGGCTTACTCCGAGAATGCCTGTTCCCAGGCCGGCACTTGGCTAAAGTTCTAGAAGAAATCCAGGCTGCATTCATTAGTCCTGCACCTGGCTCACTTGTCCTCTCTGTGCCCAGGCAGGTTACCTTGGAATCCCTGAGAGCCACGGGCAAATAGTGTTCTCTGTGTCGCCTGTGGTTAAATGACTGCCCATATATATTTTGCTTATTCAGCTACCTAAAGGAAAAAAGAATGCTGGCCTTAGTAAGCGGAGAGGAAAAAAGAAATATTCCTCTAGAGTGGAAGCATTTTGAAAATTAAATATGCTTTGGATTTGAGGCCAAAAACTAAGTAATGAGGCACCGCCTGACGGTGGGAACGGAGGCCGGAACCTGCTAGGCGCCTGAGGCCAAGGGCCTGAAGTCTGTCCCAGTCCACCCGGGTAGATTGGCCGTCATTACTCTTCACGACAAGACAGAGACCCCATCTGTCAATAGACAGCTGAAAGTCCCATCCAGACACAACCTGGGAGCCCCTCTCCCCGGAGCCTTGTGGGCCGGAAGCTGAGCCTTCAGGGACAGAGGCTGACGAGGAGGAATCACGTTCACAGTCGCACCTCACCTCGTCTTTTCATGAAGGATCGTTAGGAACCTCGTGTTCCTGGTGCATGAGCAAAGGAGGCTTCCCAGGGAAAAGCCCACAGCCAGAACAGGGACGAGAGTGACGGTGACTTTGGGGCTACGGGGGCCGCCCTGTGCCTGTGCCTGTGCCCACAGGAGTGCTGTAGGGCTCTGACCCCTCCCTTGGCAGAGCCAGTCCAGTGGATCTAGAAGACCTAGAGAAGACCTAGTGCAGGGGGCCCCTGGGTAACCCCCTCCTCCTGGCTGGTGTCACTTTAAGTGTTTTCATTGCTTTGGAAGTGGTAGCAGCACATTTTGTTCTAAAACAGGTATCAGAGTAGCATCTGTACACGCCTCCTCTCCCACACTGCCCTTCCCGATCAGAGATTGTCCACGGGACAGACCCTGGCACAGACACAGTTCCCCTCCCAGCTGCTTGCTGTCTGGAGATGTCACCTGGCAGGAGGACAGTGTTAGGTTTCAGTGATCACCCCCGCATCACATTCTCCTCAGCAGTGGGGTGGGAGGGAAGGGGAGTGTTGAGGCGCAAGCTTATAGGTTGTGCAACAGTAAAACTCCGCCAGGCCGAGGCGGCCCGGGAGCGCACTCTGCAGCCAGTCTGCCTGCAGTTCCTGTTCTGCTTGAAATTGATGTGACTGGTTCCAGGCCATTCCTGCGGGAAAGACTCTTCCCATTCAAACGAGAGGGCATTTTAAATTGATGACACTTTAAAGTGCTGCTGTTTTAAAAGAAGGGAAGGGAAGACGCTGGGCTCCAGGAATCACTTCTGAGAACTGCTGGCATCAGACCAGATGGGTGGCCAGATGGAACTCGGGGAAGCAGATCCTCCTGCTGTCTTTCCTGGCCTTGAAGCATCCTTCCGTGTGTTTGCTTTTCTAGCCGTGCAAGACCACTGAAAATATCTCCCAGAAAGCCCATCTTTGCTCTCACTCAGGATGTCCAGTGATTCTGAAGTTTGCAGATGAGTGCCTTCAGGCCGTTTCAAGTGTTTTCTTTCAGCATTTGGCTCTCTTGCCTAAAAGGGCCAAATAAACACCTCTACCACCCCTTACTTTTGGGGGGACACTGAGAAATAAAACATAGCCAAGGTAATAGTAACTGTTCTAAGTACCAGAGAAGGAGACACATTCTGGGTTCCAAAGGCAATTTGGGTGGTTTTAGCTTTCCCTTCTTCCGTGTTTATTTGACACACACAGCATAAGCAGGGGAAGCAGCAGGCAGCAGGAGGAGAAACAGGCTCCCCGCAGAGCAGAGAGCCTGACCCACTGAGCCAGTTAGGTAAGAAGGTTGTTCCAGACCCTGCCATGTACTGCTTCAGAAAGACTGGGCTGGAACACGTAGTTGGGAATTTAAGATCAGATAAAAAGACATTCCTCAGTCACTGCCTTAAAAATGTAGTCTGTTTTCTCTGCAGTTATGGTATTTTTAAAGCTGAAGTGAGGTGGGCTAATGTGGAGGCAGAGTTGCCCAGGAAGGGGCCTCTTCACTGAGACCATCCCTCTAGGTTAAGGGTCTGCAAACCAAGCTGGGGAGCTAATCCCAACTCACTGCCTGTTTTGTAAGTAAAGTTTTACTGAAATGCAGTCATGCCCTTCTGTTCCTTATCGGTGGCTGTTTTCATTCAACAGGGATGAACAGGTGCTGTGGAGACTGGATGGCCTGAAAAGCCTAAAATATATAACTGGCTCCATACAGGAAAGTTTACCCATGCTTCCTACTTATTTGCTTGTTTCCTACTTTCCGTTGGCTTGTGATGAAATTGCAGGTGTTCAGCTGCCCTGTTGAGTGCAGATGAGTGTGAAGCCCTTTGCAGTTTTCCTGTGACCAGGTACACTAGAACCAGCCTCTCTCAGAAAGAAGTTGTATCAGCTTCAACTCATCTGGTCCTTTAGAGGCCCGAGTGGCCATGGCCGTGGGTCTAGGAAACTACATACAACCTGAACCAGCCAGGGAGACCTTAGTTGTACTCCCGACAAATCTGAGATAAAAGGCATGTAAGGTAGGTGATAGAAAAATTTAAATCCAAGAGCTGTTTCGTGTCGCCATTTTAAAGCAAATCTCAGTTTTACTTTAGACACCTCCTAACCTGTTTCTGCTGTAGTAAGACCCTCATGGTATTCCAGTCTTTTGACATCTGAGCATCATCTTTAAGCCCTACTACTTCAGGCAGAGTGGAAGCCAAGAAATTCTTCCGTCCTAAGCCCATGGTGGGCACTGCCGTCGCTGATGTGAATCCGTAGGGTGTCCACATTCATAACCACACTAGGGAGAGAACCCTAGGTCAGGAGAGCCACAGTGACTGATGGCGAAGCGGCATGTAATCCACGTGGAGGACCCGGGAAGTGGAACAGAGACCGGAAGCGAAGAATTGACAAGTCTGCAATGTGATCAAGTGGAAGAGCTCGGGAAGAAATTGGCCAGCAGCTAAGTTTGCAGAGACGGGGCAGGGAGTGAGGAAAGGAGGAGGCCCAACAAACAAGATTTCTCAGGCTGATTTGTGTACAATGACCAAGAGTTTTCTTAATGACTACCTGTCCAACAACAACAGTTCTACAGATTGTTGGCTTCCTAGTGGTCTTCTAGAATGCATGCCAGTTGGGAATTTGAGCAACAGGTCTTTGCTTATCTTCAGTTGCTGATCTTTGCCAAGAGATCAAGGAAGAGACACTGGTCCTGTCAGGCAGCTAGGAAGCTGTCCCAAGAGGATAGAGTTTTAGCAAGACTCCAAGGCAGGTTAATTCAAGCGGTGATAAGTATCTGATCTAAGTTTGTGCCTTGGGAAATGCCGATGCACATTGCAGAGGACTGGCTGGAGCCACACTCTGGCTACCAGAATAGTTCTACCCAACCTTGGGTTTTGCTCTTTTGCCTCTGAAGCCGCTCTGGTGCTTGTGAACACTAGCGCCTGAAATGTGGAGGCAGGGGAAGAGTGCAGTGTAGGGCAGTGTGGCCCTGCCATCTGGCTGCCCGGCCTCACCTGTAAGAAGGTGGCAATGCTGCTGACCTCTCGGGGTGGCTAACAGAAGGACGATGGATGCAAGGGCTTTTCAGTCTATCATGATCCAGAAGCAGGCCCTCCACTTCTCCGCTAGCTAGAGATAGATGGGGTGGTCACTCTCGCTCAGTGCCCAGAACCCTGATGCCTGACAAAGAAGGAAAGAAGGACTCTCAACTTCTCGAACCTACCCACTCTGACATTGTAGAAAACTTGTGAGCAGAAAGAACTCCATTTGGAGCCTGGTGATTCGCCATCTGTCTCTTGAGGCATCTCAGGAAACCTCCAGCAGCTTCCAGCAGTTCTGAAAATGTCCCCCACGCAACACATTTCCCGCCTGAGACCAATTCCTCTTCCTGCGTCCTGGTCTTCATTGCTGCCCCATCCCCTGCCCCGTCGCTTACCTGGGGGAACCACCACGCTCCAAGTACTTACAGAGCCACCACTGAGGCCCTTCTGGAAAACGAGGTAGGACAGGGGCTGGAGGAGGCAGGGGGTGAAGAGCAACCCTGGGCATGAGGGACACGGGGAAGTTCACGCTGACCGGAGAGGGGCTGACAAGACCCACCAGGGGTGATCATAAAAGGATATTCCGAAACAACAGGAGCCAGACCAGGGGTGGTGCGCCACGGGTGCGGGGGGCTCAGAAACAGGGAGCAGGTTGATGACCCAGAAGCTCCCATGAGGCAGTATCAGCCCTGCAAAGTGGGCAGAGTTAGGGCCAGCAAGCAGGAGCGGGTGTCCAGGCAGATGAAGCAACCGAAGAAAAGGTGTGGTCATGAGAATGGTCCTGCAGCCAGCATAGGCACCGGCGGCATCTCAGGAATGCAGGTTCCCCGGGGCCAGGTGGGTGGAGTGGGGGACCAGCCACTTGGATGCCTGCGTGGGTCCCAGCTGGGGCCCAGTCCTGTGTGTTCCACTCACTGAGAGGGGTGGCAGTGGCTCCCATCAGAGAAGGGGGGCTGTGCTCTCAGCACAACTTCGCTGGCCAGGGCGGGAGGGACAGACGGAGCCCCTGACCCAGCTGACTGTGCTT
The DNA here is from genome assembly GCA_004023965.1 of Spilogale gracilis. Taxonomy (NCBI): domain Eukaryota; kingdom Metazoa; phylum Chordata; class Mammalia; order Carnivora; family Mephitidae; genus Spilogale; species Spilogale gracilis. Next base: position 24,571 of record PITA01005361.1, read on the forward strand.
GAAAACGAGGTTCAGGTCTGGGGACGGGGAACATGACAGCCTTGCTGGCTCACCGCTTCACCGGTAGCCCTGCTGTCTGTTCTCAGAGCAGCCAGCGATGGCTCAGACGCACGACTCTCATGGTGGGCAGCCCTGGCCACATCTCTCCAGCGGCTCCCATGACCCTCGAGGTAAAATCCAAATCCACAACTTTGGATTTGTCTGGGAGACAGACTCCCAGAGCCTGTCTAAAAGGCTCTAAGTGATCTAGCCCCTGGCCACCTACCTCTGTCCACATCTCTGACCTTGAACGTGCTAGCCATGAATCATGGTCCTGCCTCAGCGCCTTTGCTCAGAGCCCTCTTCGACTCTGCCATTCCCGTGGTTCTCTCTCTTCCCTCTTCCCTCTGCTCAAATGTCACATCATCATCAGAGAGGCCAACCCCGAGCCAGCTCTTAGAAACAGCACCTCATCCCTCTCTATTCTCTGACATGCTTCCTTTATATCTGGAAACCCCAACATTGTGTATTTTTTTTACCTGCTTGGTCACTAGGTTAGAGGCTCCCTGAGGGCAGGACTGGGTCCATCTTGTTCTTTCCTGAATCCTCAGATTCCAAAAGATGGTCTAGCACAAAGAAAGCCATCAAATGTCGAATGAAGGAATGCATAATATAGAGGGCCTGGCAGGCAAGTAGAGGAAAAGGAGATACTAAGTCATCCTAATGAGTGAGTGTCTTCTCCTCGCAGACACGCCTGGCAGCCGCAAGGGATCTTCCCTGCCTAGGGTGCTCCCTGGGCCTCTGCCCTGGATCCCCTGCTCAGGAGCCCGTGCTTAGCGGCCCCCCAGCCGGGGTCCTAGGGCTTCGGACCAGGAGGTGCCCTGTGAGGTCTGCGATCTTCCTGAGCCCATCTGAGGGGAAGCCCTGTCCGCACCCCCTCCCTGGGCGTGAAGCACTAGGCCCGGGACTAGGCTGCCCTGGCCTGCTTCAGACACGACCAGACGGAGGAGCAGTGGCCTGCCGGCACCCGTTGTAGGGATGCTGCCCCTTCTCCAAGCACTCTGACAGCATTCCTCAGCTGAATGAGCCTGTAATCGGTATGAAAATGCATGTCCTTCATCGCAGAGAGGAAAGCATGCCAAGGCCTCCCTGGCCTCCGATCTCCCCAAGGTGCCCAGGGAGCCTGAGAAGGTGCCCGCGCGCCCGAGGGGATGGGCCCAGGTGCCTCTGTCCGCGGCAGGCAGCCCTGTCTCAGGGCAGGGCGAACCCCAGCTCTGCCAGTTGCTGGCTGTGAGCCCCCCTAGCAGGTTGCTCTGGCATTCGCGTGCCCCCGTTCCCTCACGGTACAGCGCTGCTGCCGGCCCGCCAGGCTGCAGGTCACTCCGCGTGCTGGCGACAGCGGGCCCGCTCCCTGCCTTTGTCAGAGCTCCCCGTTGGCAGGGATGTCATAGAGCTGCCTTGAGCAAAGATGCACTTGAAACGGGGATTTTTCTCTGAGATGCCGCAGTCTGTACGATATACCCGGTCCCCGTGTCCCCACACATCTCTGACAAAATTATGAAACCCACCGGATGCTCCATGTGACTGGCTTTTGGGAAAAACCAGAGAGGGGACTGCGTTTAGGTCAAAGCTGGTGCAAGGCTGAGACAGCCCATGTGACAAGGGGACAGTCGCATAGAGGCCCCTCAGGAAGAGGGTGCAGCCAGACCCGGCTGTGGAGACGGCTTCGGAGACCAGCCTGACCCAGCCTGAGCCCTCCCCCGTCCAGCGCCAATCCTCGGGCGGCCCCCTTGAGTCTGCAGAGTGTTCTTAGAAGGGTTACCAACAGGGGTTGAGCAATCACTTCAGAAAGTTTCCGCCTTTCCCAACACACGCGGCGGGACTCATCTCCTGACATGTCTTCTCCTCACATTTCATTTCCTTCAGCAATCGCACATGGGTGTTTTCACTCATGCAGTTCTCCAAAAACTTTCTAAGCGGAGCGTTCAGTCTGATGGCCTCTTCTATTGTAGTTAACGAATCCAGAAAAAAAGGCACTTTCGAGAAAGAAAAATGATGTCTTTGTTTCGTATTTTCTTTCCTGAAATCTGTAGATACCAAGAGACGGCCTCTGTCCCACAAAGACAGTGTTTCAGTTTCTGTGGGCGGGGCGGGGGTGACTTGGGGTGCGCTCTGTCACCCACCGCCCGGGTCTGCCAAGTCCCCCCTCAGCCAGCGCCCTCCCCGGCTCCGAACCCCAGCTCTGCCAGTTGCTGGCTGTGAGCCCCCCTAGCAGGTTGCTCTGGCATTCGCGTGCCCCCGTTCCCTCACGGTACAGTGAGCTTGACAGCAGTGCTTCCCTCGCGGAGTCCTAAAGTGCCTGGGACACAGCTTGGCATGATGATCACTGGGTCTCATTACTGGCGCTGTTTGGGGGACGACAGTTGTCAGTGGGAATGTGGAGGCCGCTCCAGAGGGAAGCTGCAGAGCGCCTCTCTGTGCATCCCTTGACTCGCCTGCCAAATGGGGATCACACAAAGTACTGAACCCCTAGAGTGCCTGAGGGCACAAGGTAAGTGAGGCAAGCTCCTTCAGTGCTCGGCCCCTGGAGCTGCTGCTCACGTCTTGGATGTGATTCTTGCGTGGCCACGACTTATGCCACCTACCTGCCCCGTCTTTTCCTGGGATTGTCGCTTCAGCGTGTATAGGTCTGTGAATCCGTGGGGGCGGGGCGAGCAGGCACAGGCTCCTGGCCCCGACTCACACCCAGGACGCCGGCTCCCCAGGGCACAGCCAGGAGAGGACCTTGGGGCCACTCTGCGGCAGCAAAGGGAATCCACCCCCCTCCTGAGACAGAGCTAGCTCACAACTCCAAGGACACAGCAGCAGACTAAAAGAGTAAAAAGGCAAAAGGAAAATAAGTCCTGTCTCCGCTGGAGCCTGCCCACTCCTCGTGTTGGAACCAAACTTGATTTCCATTGAGATGTTAGCCATTCATGCCCCTGCCTGCTGTGCCAGGAGGGTTGTCCTCGGTCCCTCTTGTTCTCTCTGGAGGCAGCCCTGCAGACGCCAGAGGCCCTTCTAGTCCCCAGGGACACTTCAGCAGCCTCTCGCCTGTCCCTCTCTTGGGATTGTGCCGGATGCCCACGTCCCCATCAGAAGCAGCTGGCGGAGGGATGGGGGTGGCGAGGATACTGGACTAGGCAGACCAGGTCAGGGATGGAAGTTACCTGGGCAGCCCTGGTGGGTGTGCTTTGGTGAGTGAGCGCCCTCCTGGGGGCCCGTGCCTCTCAGCTCCCGGGAAGCTGAGTTCCCATCTCCATGCCCTTGCCACACCGCCTGTCACCTAATCCCTGTGGTCTCATGGTTGATAGTCTTGCCCCCTCTCACAGAAGAGTAAACTGAGGTTTGGACATGTTGAGGACAACCGGGGTAAACTCTTCGACTGTCCCCAAATAAGAAATTCCCTGTGACCCTGGATTTTGGATGCTGAAGCTGGGATGGTGTCAGGCGAAATGGGACCACTGGTCACCCTCCTTGTAAGCGGCAGAGCTGGGAAGTAAGATGGCATCTCAGCCAGCACGCGCCCCCCTCCCCAGCCGTGTAGACGTGTGAACAGGGAGATTTTTGAGGCGTTCTCTCTACAGCTGAGCCGCAATCCCGAGTGCTCTTTTCATCTGGAGCGAGACTGGGCTCAGTCCAGTAGCTAGGCAGAGGAAGGCCCGGCAATCAGCTGGGCCCAGATTTAAAGAACCGCCTTCTTAGCCATCAGCTCTTGGAAAGAGTGTGGTTTTCAAAACCTTATTTAAAAAATGTTTTGAAGGTTTGGATGCTCCAAGTAGATTTACTGGCAGCCCTGGAAGAGGTTATACCATTTTGGTTTGGAGCACTCTCCTTTCATAAGGAAGCTGTTGAAGAATGCTGTTGTTCTATTTTCTGTCCTTATTTTTTAATGAATAGCAGGTGCTCTGGGGGAACTGAAACTTCACCTTGGCTGAACATCTAGATGTCCATGTGCAGAGCTCGCTCATGCCTCCATCATAGGCTTTGGGACAGACGTGGCTTCCTCCTGCCACCTCGGAGATGGCTCTGTTTCTAAATGTGATGCAGACAGAGACAGCATGTGTCCCCTGTCCTGGTGCAGGCAGGGCCTGGGGCCGCTGGTCCTTGGAATTCTGGTCCCTGTGATTCTCCTGTTCAGGCCAGCTTTCACTGTTTATTCTACTCAGGAGTCCTGGTGGGATGAAAATCAATCAAGGAATCTCCAGTAGCCTTGTTATGAACAAAGACTAAAACCAGACAGGGCTTCTGATGAGTGGTGGGGATGAAGCCTGCATTTGCAGAGGGAGGGGGAGACCAGAGAGACATTTCCAAAGAATCTGCTCTCTTCACTTGCATTTGCCTCCAGGCCTCTTCCTTTCCCCCTCCTCCCCAGTCCCCAGCAACTCTGCAGCTGGTCCTCCTAGGCGAGAATTGAGCCTCAGGAAGCCGCTGGAGGCCACTAGAGCACTAAACGGAGAAGCAAATCCTTACTACTGCAGACTGGCCGGAGCCCACTGTGCCGTTCCCAGCAAGGGGCAAAGGCTAGTTCGATGGTCCATAAAGACCCAGCTCCCATCCAAACACACGGGACGAGAGCAGCTAAGTTCTGCCCTTGGAGAACCAGTGGCCAGATGGGGACCCAGGGAAGACCTCCTTTTGTGAGCCTGGGTCTGGTCCGAGCAAATGTCGCTTTGTCCCTTTGATCGTGAGACCGACCTCTCAGTCTGTTGGCCTTGAACTGTCAGTGCTTGCGGCCACTTGATCCTAATACCACGGTGGAGGGAAAGGGAAGGGCCATGTTTGGGTGGTGAGTTGCCAGGGGCTTTTTACAAAGTAGAAAGTGGAGAGTCTTGGGGCTGCATGGACCTTCGGACTGACTGAACCCAGCGGATCCCGACAGAGAGAGAGCCCACGGCTGAGACACACACAGAGCCTGCCGAGGGGACCGCTGGCTCCCCTGTAGGGGCTCAATGGTGTCTCCTAAAATGCATGTCCCCTTGGAACCCCAGAACCTGTGCTTTTTTGGAAATAGGGTCTTTGTAGACCTTGGTGATTCGATCATGAAACCATGTCTGGTGTCTTTATGAAAAGAGAAGAGGACACATAGAGAGACACGGAGAAGGTGGCCCTGGGAAGAGATTAGACGGACGCAACAGCCAGCCGTAGAACACCAAGGAAGGCCGGAAGCCTCCAGAAGCCAGGGAGCCTCCAGAGCTGTGAGGGAATACATTTCTGCTGCTTTCAGCCCCCCAAGCATGTGGTGATCTGTCACAGTGGTCCTAGGACACGAGCATGCTGCCCCTGACCAAAACCGAGGACCCAGAATTCCTCAGGGGCCCCCCCGGCACAGGCCCGCATCCCCTCCTCCCAGAATAGTAGGAATTCCAACTCCACTCTCCTGGCAGAGGGCCTTTTGCTTTCATTTGTTTCTGTCAGAGTCTACTTTCCAAAAAAAAAAAGGCTTCCAGTTGTACCTCTGGACCTAGAAATTTTGTTTTCAACCAGCTTTCCAAAGCCAGGCTCTCCGCCTTCCGTGTTCTGTCCCTTGGTCTCAGCAGCTCTCGCCACACATGGCTGGCTTATCTCTCCACTGCCTGCTGCTGATCGGAGGGAACCACAGGCACCAGTAGCTCCCAAGCCCACGGCCCAGGAAAGTCCTGTTGGCAGTGGAAACCATCCAGACCCATGATTGTGGCCCAGGGAAGCTTCCAGAGGTGGGACACTGTGGTTTTAGTTTTCCATGCTTCCAAAGCCAAGAAAATTTTATTTTATTTTATTTTATTTTATTTTATTTTATTTTATTTTATTTTATTTTATTTTATTTTATTTGCCAGTATATCCCAATCTGTGTTCCTTGGAACCGTAATGTCCTACAAAATAGTAATAAACAGTTTGAAGCATCAGAATCAAATAAGTTTGGGAAATGCCAAAATAAATACAATTAAGTAAGTTCTTTTTATTGCAGACCTTCTCAAGACCTTTAATAGGTCAGATACATGTTATCCTCTAAGCAAAGGATTATGGAATTTGAGATTCCTAAAGCTCTTTGATCACAGTTGTTGCTGTGTTCTGCCTTCTCCTGCCTCAGTGGTCTCCTACACTTTGGCAGTGTAGACCTGTCTTCCTTCCTGCTTCCCTGCCGAGGCTTTCTCTTCCAAGTGGAAAAAACAAACAACAACAAAACAAAACAAAACAAAAAACCCCAGTCTGCCCCATAAATGGGTGGACGATGCTAATTTCCAGCCGGGAACCCTTCACCAAGTCTCTCCCCACAGATTGTTCACTTTCAAATGACATAAAAGGTCTTCAGTGAACCTCTCCCACTCAACACTTGTCATTTGCACCCCATGATATGATCAACCAGCCAACATACGAAGGTCGTTTCTGCCATCATGGCGTCGCTCTTGGCCTCTCCCATGCCTCTCCTGCCTCACCGGCCCCTCACCCCATCTCACGCCTCTGAGCTTACTACAAGACCTCCTGCCCAACTCCGTTAACTCCCCAGTCCTCAGCCTGTCTCCTCCACTGGGCTGGAGGCCCCAGGAAGGCAAGGCGGGTCTCACCCAGGCAGTATCGCTAGCATTTTCTGCACGCGTCCGTCCGCCTGCTGCTTCATGATGGGTCGGGGTCCAGGACATCCACAGGCCACGTGTCACTCAAGGGCGAGGTTCCTGACACGACAGGCTGTCAGGCCCATATCCTACCGGTTCTGGGGCCCTTTGCTTCTTGCCTTACGCACCCACTGTGCTTGTGAGGAGCACAACCGCATTGTGTGTCATGTCCCCTGAGCCTGGAGTGTTTGATGTTTAAGGGCTGTCCCTTCTAAGCACCATGCACTTGCGTTTTTTGTTTTATTTTCTCTTGCAGTTGGAGTCCTCGAGCACTTAAAACGCTGTGACTTCGTGCAAGGCAGTGGAAACCCACGCTCTTTACTGTTTTCAACTTTCCCTGTTCATTTTATATCCTCTCCCCCCACCCCCTGGTCTTTCAGATGAGTATTTTTTAATATTGCATTTCCCCACTATTATCTTGTTACTTAAATATTCTGTTCTGTTCATTTCACAGTTATCTGGGGGATTACAACAATCGTCCTGACTCATTATTAGAGTCTAACATAAATCAGTACTTTCACCTCTTTCCGGACAGTGAAAAGGACTGTAGAACATGCTAATTCCGCTGATCCCTCTTCTGCCTCGGGAGATACTGTTATCGTGTATTTTAATTCTATGTATATTTCAAACCTCCTCAAGACGTAATTACTGTTTTACGTGGTCAGTATCCATCTAGACTTGCCCACTTCAGGATGGGTTCTTCCTGTCTTCCCCAACTGCCGTGCAGGGCCCTTCTCCCTGTGCCTAAAGAACACCTTTCACTGAGGTCTTCACCCTCTGTCTGCTCGGATGGATTCTCTCAGCTTCCTTCTGTCTTCACTGTCTTTATTTTGCTTGCATTTCTTTTGTGGGACATCTCAAACACATAAAAATAGACACAATAATGTAATGAACCTCTGTGTACCCACAACCCAGCTTAAACAATCATCTCTCAGCTCCATTGCTTTAAGGATGTTTTCACTGCGTAGTCTAGCTTGGTAATCACTTTCTTCCTGAAGACACTCCATCATCTTTCTGCGGCCACTATTCTACACAGAAGCCAACTGTCAGTCTTACTGATGCTCCTCGGAATATGCCTGATCATCTTTGATTGTCAGATGTTCTATATAAAAATCGTCATATAATTTGAAGCTTTGGATGGGACTGTCTTCCTCCAGAGGTTTGCCTTTTGCCTTTTGCAGGTAGCCACGGGAGGTGCCCTAGCAATTCCCATTACCTTCATCCAGTTGGGAGCTGAGATGGTCCCCAATGGGCTTTGGCTCTGGGAGGGTCTATTTTTAGTTGACTTATTTTATAGCGCGTCGGGAGCCTTTCAGGGCCCCTAACCCCACTCTGTCCACTGAGAGGTCCACTTAGTTTCACAACCTTCCCATCACCTCTTTTGAACACAGAAAAGCCATTTTGGACACTTCTTAGAGAAGGCGGTGAGTTTCCAGCATCCCTGGCCCCTGTGCTGAGCAGGCTACAGGCCGCAGCTGGCGCGGCAGGAACCGCTGGGTCAGGCACCTTCCTCCCCATTCAGCAGAGGCATGTCATGATCTGATGTTCCACCAGTTCCCACGATGCTCACCCTCCACTCCTGAGCAAAGGGACAGGCACGGTTTCGAAAAGGACACTTGGAAATGACCATGGTGTTGAGGTTCATGGCATTTTTTTTTTTGTCTAGATTTGTGGTTATCATATTTATAAGATGAGAACATACAGTGTCACTGGCTCAGGGGTAGAACAAAATGTATACACATTTCTACTGTTGCACAAAGAGTCCATGAGCAGGGTGCCTGGGTGGCTCAGTGGGTTAAAGCCTCTGCTTTCAGCTCAGGTCATGATCTCAGGGTCCTGGGATCGAGGCCCACATCGGGCTCTCTGCTCAGCAGGGAGCCTGCTTCCTCCTCTATCTCTGCCTGCCTCTCTGCCTACCTGTGATCTCTCTCTGTCAAATACATAAATAAAATCTTAAAAAAAAAAAAAGAGTCCTTGAGCAACTTGATTTGTGTTGCTTGATTTTAATATAGATTAAGTTCAGATGCACCAAAACTTTTAATTTTACAGATAACGGGGTCCCACACGCTCTAGAACAAATCATAAAGTCAGTGCTGCCAAGGAGTGGGGGGCAGTCATAAGTGTGAGACGGGCAGGGTGCAGTTGTGAGGGGGCTGGGGGGGGGCCCCAGGCTCAGGAAGGAAGAGCGGTCGCCCCCAGGAGACCGAGGAACTGAGTGTCAGATCTGATGTTTCAAAAGAAGCTGAAAATCCAAATAACTTCATAGAATATCCAGACTTTTAAGTGTTGGCTTGATTAAAAAGCAAAACAAAACAAAAATCCCACGCAAACCAAACAAAATGTACCTGTGGGCCAAAATTAGCTCGCGTGCCGACAGTCTGTGTCTCTCATGATCGTAACACCAAAAAAGCACCAGCATCATTTACTCTGTAGCTTCACTGTGTTCACAAGCAAAGAGCTAGAAGATGCTCAGCTCGGGAGTACCCTAGTTCTTACTGCATTACGTGTGCCCACCCCCCTGTCCTCCTCCTTCCACCGCCTCCCCCAACACACACACACACACACACACACACACACACTCACACACACACACACACACACACACACTTGGGCTCCTAGCCTGTGTCCCAGGTGTTTCTGCTTCATTCCTGGCCACCTGAATTGTAGGTGCTGCTTTAACAATAAGCACGACCCCGAAGCCTCATGCAAGTGGAGGACGAGGGTGGGGTTTGAGCAGCCGAGGTCCACACAGTGCCCCGGACCACCCTAATGCACCGGCAAGGTTGAGTGCACTTTGTTTATGCTTCTCCTGTCCTCCTGTCGGAGTGAGAGCTGATGTGCCCCTGAGGACCTCTCCATTCCTCAGAGGCCCCGACAGCTTAGAAGGGGCCATCTTCCCAGCATCGGGGGGCGGCAGCCTCTCCACAGACTCATGGGCCCATTCTCCAGACTCATCACAGGCACGGGGGCAGAGCATGGGATGCTGCTTCAGGGACTCAGAGCAGCGTGCTTCCTGCCCCTTGTTCGCTGAATTAGGCATTTTGCTCTGCGATCTGAATTTCCCCACCTTCAGTATTTTGGGGAAGCTAATGATGAGATGCAAATGTCTGCCAGCAGCAAGTAGACTATAGAGGGCTGGCTTTCTGAGTGTTCTCCTGCCCCCAGACCTGTCTGTGAGTCCTAGCTCCATCCTGTTCGCCACTCCCCAGCAAGCATTTGCACACTGCTTCAAGCTGGCCCTTGCCCGGGAGGCGATTTCCACCCTCCTCACGCCTGCCGCCTTGTCACCAGAAGCTTGGGGGAAGGCCACGTCTGGTCCAGGGCACAGGGCTGGCGCATAGCTTCACCAATGACTGGCACAGCCTGCGGGGTTTGGTCCTTGCTTCCGATGTCGACCCCTTGAGCGGCCATCAGAGGTCAGTGGACAGTGACTGCCTAGCCCCCACTTCTCCGCTCCCCTCCCAAGTTCCTGCCAGAGCAGAGCTCTGGCTCTCCCAGTGTGACCTCATCTCCCCACTCCTGGTCTCTGCCCAACTCCGGCCTGGACCTCTTAGATCCCAATTCTATGCTCTCCTGGCCCTCGGGGCATTGTTATCTCTGATCGTTGGATCATTTTCACACAGAAGCCCCAGGGCACTGCCACAGTCTTCTTAAAGTGACTGGACTGTCTTCTCTTTTTAAAGAGATTGTATTTATTTATTTGAGAGAGAGAGATAGAGAGAGCACAAGCAGGGGAAGGGACAGAAGGAGAAGCAGGCTCCTTGCTGAGCAGGGAGCCCGACGCGGGACTCAATCCCAGACCCTGAGCTGAAGACAGATGCTTTACCAGGACTGAATCAATAGGAGCCCCCAAATGACTATACTTTCAGTAAGAAGAATCCCTCCAGCTCAGACACTTGGGAGCGGTGGGAGGATAACATGGCAGGTGTCAGAATGGAATGACGTTGGGGGCTCGTGGCATGGCCAGGCGCTGCAGAGGCTGTCCACAGGCGAACAGAGGGCGGAAGAAAGGCTTGACACTCTTCATCTAAAAAGCGAATTACTAACTGGGTGATGGACATGAAGGAGGGCACATGGTGTAATGAGCACTGGACGTTATCTAAGACTGATGAATCATAGGCCTGCACCTCCAAAACCAATAATACATCATATGTTAATTAATTGAATTAAAAAAAATTTATATGTGAATTACTGGGACACCTGGGTGGCTCAGTCAGTTAAGTGCTGGATTCTTGATTGTTGGCCTCGGTCGTGATCTTCAGGTGATGAGGTTGAGCCCCGTGTTGGGCTCCATGCTGAAGTCCCTCTCTCTCTGCCCCTCCCCCAACTCATATAATTAATGTAATCTAATATCACATATATCGATGTCAGAAAATCTCAAACCTCTACAACAAACTCTTGCTGGTGGTTATGTCTACACGGTGGGATTCTGGGTGGTTTAAAATGTTCACTTTATCAGTATTATCTATATTTTCTAAATTTTTAACAATAAAAATTGTCCCATAATAAGTAATACTGTATTGCTTAATTCTGAAGACAAAAAGACAGCTCACCAAATCCCCAACCTGTGCGATGTCTTTCCTCAGGCTCCCTCTGCAGCCCCGTGGGGGATGGGGAGGGGAAGGTGGAGTCTCCAGCGTTCCCCACTCCCCCACAGCCCCAGGGCCACCTCCCTCAGAGGCTGGGCCATCACTGCGCTTTATAAGCCTCCCTCTGGCTCAGGGATGCCCTCCGGCCTCTCAGCACCCGCAGAAAGTCCTCATTATAGTGCTGATTAGAGCTGGGGCCAATTCATGTCTGCTAATTCATTCTCAGGTGCAATTTCCGGTCTACCATCTGTCTTCCCCATTGGGCTGTATCTGCAAGGGTAGGAATCAAATGCCCAGGCTTAGCTCTGTCTTTAGAATACATGGTGAGTGCTCAGTAAAGTCACTAAGAGAGCAGGTGAATGCATTCAAATCAGGACTGTCTCTGAAAGTCCAAATCCCTGTCCCTGATGATGTCGACCATTAGATACATCCTCTTGAAATGCGGAAATCCTGTGGACTGTGGAGGCTCTTTGTCACTCACTGGAGTGACACACCCATCACCCAGATCACAGAAAAACTTCTTATGCATTTGTCCCGGAAGAGTTTTGCTCCCTGCAAAAGCTCGAACTGAGCGTGCCTGTGTGATGTGGGGGCCCTGATGTTCTCAGAGCACTGGCCTTCCCAAATATGAAAATAAACTCCCACATTTTTTCACGTCTTGTTTTAATTGTGAAGAGGCACCATACAGTTAAAAAATATATATTTATACACACACACACACACACACACACACACACACACACACACACCATTTCCCCTTCGGACTTCTGTTTCCAAAGAGGGAGCAAATGTTCTCCTCCAGCAGGAGGGCTTCCTAAAAGGCTGAGCCCTGAGCCCCATCCACAGTTTGTGATTGCAAAGTTCTCAACAGGAGGCCTGAAAAGCTGCCTTTCTGGTCGGTTCCCTGGGGATGCTGGTGCTACTGTCCCGGCACCGCCCCTGAAGCATCCCTGAGCCATCCACTCTGCCTGGCTGGGGCTGAGGCTGACCCGGAGGCAGCAGCCCCGCTCACCTCACGGTGCTGTGTGGCCTGGAGGAAATCCCTGCCCCTTCTGAGACCCGCAGGTGGCTCTGGGCTGCCTGGTCAGCATGTCTTAGCCAGCACTGGACAGCAGAGGGCAGCAGAGATTGGGAAACGGAGTTATTTGGGCAGCTCAACCCCCTCCACTGAACTCTGAAGGCCACTGGCCTGTCTTCTGTGGGGGTCCTCCGTCTAGAACCCACTAACACAAGGACAAAAAAAAAGTTCTAATCCATTTGCACTCTCTTTTGTGACTAGGAGTGGTAAACTGATGCTTTACATGGAAGCTTATTTAGTAGAGTCAGGTGATACAGGGAAACTGAGGCCTGGAGAGGGAGAAAGGGCCCATGGCCACACACTGCAGCAGGCTCAGGATAAGGCACAGGCTTATCACGTGGTCCCATCGTGAGTTTTACATTCGCTCTTAGAAGGGAATGCGGCCAGTTGGTCTTGAAGCCCAGCTTTCGGCCATGGGTCTCTGGAGTGGGATGGGGGGAGGGGAGGGGGCTCTGGAAGAGGCCTGGGAACCCTGCGTATGGGAAGGATGCGAGTGGTTTGAGTTGGGACTCATGAGTTTAAAGCCCCTTCTATGTGCAGCTGAAAAAGGGAGTTCCCTACAAATATTTGCCCTGGGGTCCCCAAACATCGAATCAGAAACAGTCCATGATTCTGGTCTGGCCCCCTTCCAGCTGGTCTTCAAACAGAGTATCCCGTGCTCCCCTCCCACGTGGGGTTCTGCTGGTGTAAGCCCGCTCCCTAGGGACTCTGAGTCACCTGACCCCGCTCATCAGGTCTGCGGTGGCCCTGGGATGGCACGTAAGACAGGCTCCCACGAGACCCAGGCTGGTCTCCCACAACCGCACCGATCAGCGCCTGGCTCCAGAGAAGACCAGAGGCCCGGTCAGGACTGGAAATCTCCTGTCTCTGTCCTCAGAATCACTCACCCTCCAGGGGGAGCATTCCTTGGTTCCAGTAACTTCCTCCAACTGTCTCTGAGCATCTTGATGTCTGGGAGGCCCAAGAGTAAATGTGTGTGCCTATTACTGAAAAGGCATTAATCAAGATAACAAGCTGGTACATAGGACATTAATAAATACATCTTCTTCATCATCTGGAAGGCCAGGTTTAAATTTAGAACTCGCAAGAGTTGCCTCTCAGAACATGCAGTGCAGAGAGCTGGGCTTTGACCCGCCCACTTTGAGGTTCCCCCAGGCCTCTGCTGGGCCACTAAGGGCCACGTGAACTTGTGCGTACCCGCAGCCCCATACGTCCAAGGTCCACACAGGCCTGGGGTCGGCTCACGACCCCAGGTACCCAAGACGGATGCTGGGAGGTCAGGATGAAGGGCCGGGAGGCCTCACCCCGTAGGCAGGTGGAGCGGGTCCGCCCCCTCCCGCCGGGGTCTCCGCCAAGCCCGCCTCGGGGTTGGCCATGCTGGCTGCTCCTTCCTGAAAGACCCCATGTTCAGTGCCCATCACCGCCCTCCCCTCGTGGGAGGGCCAGCCTCTCCCTGGGTGCACTCCGTGTGGCCCTGTCCTCCTCAGACCCTGGGTGCCCAACTACTGCCCTAATTCCCACAGCTGGAATTCAGTTCTTTCTGAGAGAAAAAGGATGTGGGGTCCAGGAGGCTCTGAGGACCCCGTGGGGCTTTAGGGAGGGGTGGTGGTTGGTGCGCAATTCGGTGGCCCCCAGCTCTGCCCCAGCCCTAGGAGGCTTTCAGAGACCCCTCCCCACGCCCCTAAAGAGAAGGCCAGATCCATTTGTCACTTCCAAGGTCTGGGGCTACGAACCTTGGGTGTGCTCAGTGTCCCGGCGCGGAGGCGGTGAAGGGCCTGGGTCATGAGAAGCTCCCCGCACAGCCTGCTGAAAGCTACCCTGGCTTCGGGCGCCTGGTGTGCAGAGAGGGCCCCAACCCAGGACTGGGCCCGCCACGCAGAGAGGCGGCCATGGGAGGGACTGCAGCCCAGTCCGAAGGCTGGAGCTGCACAGCGACCACTGGGCCGGCAGGCCTCCAGGGCAGGCCACCCACTGCAGCCCGATTTCCATCCCCAGGAGAGGGGAACGCCCCGGGGGAGGGCTGAAATGCAGCTTTCTGGGTCCCGCCCCACCCTCACCCCGGAGTCAATGGGGCTGGGAACCTACATTTTCAGTAGTCTCCCAGGAGATTCAGATGTACACGAATGTGTCAGAGGCACAACTTGGAAATATTTTTCTATTCATCCAGTCAGCTGGTATTTACCAAGCGTTCCCACCCTGGACAGAACCAGACTCCTGACTCCGGCAGCTGAGAAAGGGCTCTCCCCAGGCAGATTCCCTCCCTCCATGTGTCTCCCCTGCAATTTCAGGGGTGCCCCTTCCAAAATGGCTGCCACCTCCAGGCCCTCTCCACCGCATCCCCTCCTCTAGCTCCTTCTTGGCCTTTAACTACAGGCACCAGCTAGCTCACTCCTGTACTTATTTTACTCATTGCTTTATCTCCCTCTCTGGAATAGAAGCCCCCTTCACCGCCCCAGGCAAGGGCCTGAAGTATCAAGCCCGCTCCTCTCTCCCCAGTGTTGCTGGCATGTAATAGGCTCGGTGAGTGTGTCCTGAATGAGGAATGCGGCCACCACGACTCAGCAGATCCCTGCCGCTTCCCAGAATGAGACAATAGGACACGGGTGCCTGCTGCACAAAGAGGGCATTTGAAATGAGGGAAGGTGTAGGTGGCAGAAGCCTCATGTCTTGAAGCCCCGGCAGGCGGCCAGCCTCTCTCTAGGGACACGCACTCATGAAAGGCAGAGAGGAAGAGAGACCACGGGAGCTCTCAGACAGGGCGTCCCCCCCTCGCGAGGAAGGATTCAGAGCTCAACGTGCTTCCTGGGGTCGGGTCTGGACAGGTAGAAGGAAGAGGCCCCAGCTGACTCCCAGGCGGGGCCAGCCCAGGGCCCGGCAGGAGCCTTTGCTTCAGAACCTGCTTGTACGTACTTGCTTTCTGTCATGCCTTCAACTGTTTTTTGGCTGCCTTGTTAGCAGATTAAGCTTTGTTTTAAAAAGATGATGAAGAAGAAAAAAGAACCTCTGGCAAGGGCTGGACTAGAGCTGACCCCAGAGGCGGTGGGGGCAGTAACTGACGGGCGCTACATTTGTCTAATTAATCTTCTTGTCAACAAAGTTGTTCTTTGTCGGTGCCAGCCCCTGACATCACCCCGCAAGCTTGCCATGCTGGTTCATACCCAACTACAAAGGCTGCCCGGACTGGACCCCAAGGAGGAGAACAGAGGTCCTGTACCCACCAGCTCGGGGGGCCTTGAGGAGTCACAAACCTAGAAGGCTCAGGGGATTCTCCAAACCTTAAAAAGCCTGGTTCCCAAAGAAAACTCAGAGATCCTGAGCTTCAGGTTAAATTCTGATGGGTTCAATCCCATAGGGTGAATCACAGTTGCCATGGCCGGTTGCCCCTGTGGGAAAGCTGCAGAACCAAGTGCCTTCAGGGCCCAGGCAGGAGTGGGAGTGAGTATCACCAGGCTTTAGGAATTCGGGGTACTGTGGTCAAAGGGTGGAGACCGGTCCTCCAGGTCGGAGTCTAATTTGCACACTGTGCAGGTTGTGGGTTTACCTGGGGGCCCCCTGGTGGCCACCACTCGCTACTGCAAGAGTCTTAACACCGGATGTCTTCTCATCCAGGCCCTCCAGAAACTTCACCCTCCGCTTTCATCCTCAGGATCCCCCCCGCACTGATTTCCTGCAAAGCATTCGGCACCATCTACACTCACCCAGCTTATTTACCTGTTCATCAAGCTGCTCACCCACCAGCTTCTTCACCTATGGATGAAACCCAAGGGCCTTGTGATTCTTTTCCCTAACCTCTTACAGAAATTTAACATTTTCTTCAGTTATGAACACAGGCAATTAGTCATAGCATATCAGCAGTGCCTGTGACTTTGTCACTAACAGAAATCATAGCTTCTTGTGTGTCATATTGCAATTGGTACACTTTTCTCAAAATACCGTGTGTGCTCATCACTATACGAAAAAACAATAGTTAGCATACTGGTCTGCAGATCTTGCTACATCATACGCTAACAAAGAGCGCGACTATTTCACAATTTAAAAAAATATTTTGGGGACTGTGTTTTAGTATAATTGGTTGCTTTGTAATTCTATGTATCTTATTTGATACGTTCTCTAATGTTTTGAAAAGGAGCCCAGGGGCTTCCCCTGACCGCTAAAGGGTTCTCGGGGTCCTTTGCCACCCTTGCTCCCTTCTGCAGGAGAAATAAATCCATCGCTCCACCTGGAGAGGTGGGGGGCTTTGCTTACCTCATTGAATACTTCAGTACTGATCAAAGTGTCCCCGCTGAGCAGGACCCCACCGGGCCATTCCCCCTGTTGTTACAGCCACACGGGCCGCCTGAGCCCAGAGCTGGAGATTCAAGGGATGTCCCCCAAAGGACCATTTGGTCCTTTCCCAACTGGTCATCATCCAAATAACTCACCCTGGTCCTGGAGGTGGTTTGAGTCCGCGGTCCCAGCTGCGCTGCCCGCGCCGGCCACGCGATGGCGCCGTGCGCTCGGCCGCGGAACATCCGCGCGTCCAGGCCAGCGGCGCACTCGCTGTGATCTCCATGCCCCGGACTCCATGCCCGGCATTCCCGGTTCGGTTCCCGCCTCTGAGAGGCCGGGAATTCCGAGTCTGGGAAGAGTGCTTGCCGAAACCTCGCCGAGATTAATCAGCAGCTGGTCAGTTACCCACCAGTTACTCATCGGTTACTTATCAGTTACCATCAGCTCCGTGGGGCTGGGGATCAGCCCTAGGGCGGGAGGCGTGGGAACTCAGGGCAGCCGGCACTGGCCTGGCAGGAGGGGCAGGAGGGGCAGGAGGGGCAGGAGGGGCAGGAGGGGCCAGCTTCTCTGCCCTCGGGCTGAAACCCCTGCAGCGGGTTTGAGAGCTTCTAACTCCCTGCCTCTGTGAACATCCCATGGTCCCAGAGGAGACCACTGGGTGGAGGCCACGGCCCTGTCTTTGGGGCAGGGTGAACTTGAGTTTGGATTCCATACCTGCCTCGGCTTCCCTTTCCTCTTTTGCAAAGTGAGGATAGCAAGGGTCCCAGCCAGTTGGCAGGATGAAGGAGATGATGCTAGAAAAAGCTTACTTGGCCTAGAGCCCTGGGCTCAAGCACACTGGGGAACTGAAATCATCATCCCTTTGTGGCCAGGCAGACCTCGGTGTCATCTTCCCTAACAAGGAGAACCTCCTGGTTGTGGCACTCAGTGAAAGGCATGCAGAGCTCACACAATGGTGATGGGACAGTGAACCCTGATGTTGTTCCTGAGAGAGAGCAGGGTGTGGTAGGCAGACATCCAGCCATTCCACTTCCTCTCTGATAATACAGCTCCTCGGGCCCTCCTCGGGAGATGGGGTGCAGACTGCGCCAGACTCTCCCAATTCTAGAGAGGAGTGGGGGCAGTGGGGGTTGCTGCTCTTAGAAAAGAAACTCGGGAGGGTGGTGAGCATTCATTTCCCAAGACCTTTATCAACAGGGAGAGGGGTCCTAGGAAAACTGGTTTCTGGGCAGAGGCTGAGCACCAACCCAGCTGAGGTGTTTCAGGAAAGTTGTGGGGCGGCTTGTTCCTGGCAGCTGCCCTGGCCTGGTCCTGAGACCTGTTTCCCCGCGCGGCGTTCCCAGCACAGAGCCAGCCCCTGGCCTGTCCGCGTGCCTGCAGTCAGTGGGGCATGCAGGCCTGAGCCCAGCCCTCCCTGAGTCAGCCGGGCCCAGGGTGTCCGTAATTAAGAGACACATGTCAAGAATGTAAATTCCTGTGGTTCCCAGCCTAGAAAGGTTTCATTTGGTGCCTTGGGACAATTATAGGCTCAGAGAGTCTGAAAGAGCCAGTGTTACTGTTTAAAGTGTTATCAGTTTAATGAACTGCTTATGAACTGTTAATGCATGCAAGCGTAAACACAGCATCTGGGCTTGTCTTTTATTTGTAGACTTCAGACCTGGAGCTTAGTGTTTTGAAAATGCCAATTAATGGTGTAAAAACAAGAATATCTAGTAGGGAGGAAGGAGATTCTTTTCTGGTGTGTGACCCAAAACTATCTCAAAACATATCTAACACACACACACACACACACACACACACTCAGATATTCACAATACACAACACATACATACACAATATGGACACAAAGACCAAAAAGATTTTTTTTTTAATTGTAGAAGCAGGAATTTGCAACTCAGCTCTGTGTTGTTGCAACATTTTGGTGTGGGTTTTGCTAGAAGAAAGAATGAAGGATTTAAAATCAGAGGTACCATCAACACAAATTTCCCAAAAGTTGTTCTAGGAAATCTATCATTTCTCCCATGTCTTCCAGGCCAGAAAACAATCTACAGTAACATTTATTGCGCTTTCATGAGAAGAATTTCCAAGCGACCCCTTGAAGCGATGAAGTTGGATTTGGAGCAAATGGAAACATTTTGAAATCGCTTATTTTCTTCCAAAATTTGTATTTTTCTTCCTTATTTCCTGTTAAATCAGTGCCACTCATTAGCAACCATATTTTTACATTATATACTCAGCAGAATTTTCTCTCCATGACTGCATTCCAAATTAAACTTCTAGGTTTCCAGGAAAAGTGTAACAAATGTTTGAATCGGTCAGAAGTCACACTAATGAGCGAGAAAGAGAGAGAGAAATATACATGCAATTTTCTTCTTCTCTTAGATAGCTGTTCCTTTTTATCTGCTTCACATTTTGGGGGCACTTTTATTCCTTGGATCTTGAAATGACTGTTCGCAGAGCAAGAAGTCCCTGGAAAATGTAAAGATGTCCGAACGCAGAGCCGTTGAAAAGTTCTGACAGGTGCTGGCTTCAGGGAAACAAAGGCAGGATTTGGATGGGGCTGCCTATGACCAGTTGCACAGTGTTGGAGCAAGAAGGGAGTCCAGTCTGGAAGCCTCATTATACAGATGGTGTGGCAGAATTCCACAGTGCGACAGCAGTGTGCCCAAGATAATTTTGTGATAAAGTTGCAAGTAGAGCCTGGACCCTTTGCTGAGTGTTCTTTAATGAGCAGCTACTAGTCTCATTTTTGGGTGTCTCTCTGCTGGGATGCAGTGGAGAAAAAACTAAACGCAAGCTGTTGCCTTCTAGCAACAATCGACACAGGACCCTTAATAAGAAGAAGGGGACAACACAGATTAATTTCCTGCCAAGGTGGCCTCATGAGGCCCACGCTCTGTCTTCACTCGCTCTTGTTAGCTCCTCCGTCCCAAAGTCCAAGGCCAGGATGAGCAAGGAGAAATTAAAAAGAGCAGTTTCTCAGGGGGAAAGTTGTCACTTGCTCTGATCAATGAGAGTTGTGACCCAGAGGAGGCCTGAAGTAGGAAGTTTCGGTAGCTTGATCCAGAATATTCTGAGAAGGAACTGTAGTAAAAGTATTATGTCGTTGAGGGAAAAGAAGCGAAACAAAGATATTATAAAATCCCAATAGCCAAATGAAACCATCAGCGGACGGAGGCGGGTAACAGAGTCCCAAACAGACTCTATTAGAAATATGGTAGATAAAACGTGGTTTGATCTGTGAGGAAAGGGAGGTTAGTCGACAATCATGGTTAGGACCAATCATGTGGAAAAGATTAAAGATAATTCTGTGTTCTTCCTATATATCAAAATTAAGTCTACAGGCATTTAACAGTTACATGCAAAAATAACATGCATCGAAGACATACGTAAACTTCAGATCTTGAGAGGTTGTAGACCTAAAAGCTTAGATGTGAGTTAAAAAGTAAGAGATGATTGAGATTGACCACAGAAACCGGAACTCATGTAGCTGTCAGTAATTCTGGGAAGATGTTGCGCTAAATATCACAAAGAATTTTATTTTGATGTGGAAGGCTATTGCAAAATCTCACAAAAGGGCTGAGATGTCTGTAAGAAAAAGGACAAAGAATGTGAGTCAACAGCAGAAAGACACATGGTTAGCAAACATGTCCAATGTTTCCGTGTATTCATCAGAAGGGGAGATCAAGCCGATCATGCAAATTCACGCTGCCCCTTTCGCTGGTGTGAGACCCGTGGGAGGCGCCGGTCTGCCTCCCTGGTGGGAACTCACACCCAGAGCAGCTTTCCGCAAAACAGTGATGTTCCTCAAGATCCTTAACAATGACCCTGTCATTCCACAATGTTTTTCCTGTTGCTACAAGCACGTTAGTCTAGTAAGAGCGCAGACATGGACTTGGGAGGTTTTCCATCATGGAAAAGCAGAGTTAGCCTATATCGCCAGAAATTAGAGTTGTTTTCTTCCAAATGATGGAATATTATGCATCCGTTATTAAAAAAATTTTTTTATTTATGTATTGGGGGCCAGGAACAAGAGAGATGGACAAGCTAGACCCCACACTATACGTGGAGCCCAACACCGGGCTCCATCCATGACCCTGAGATCATGACCTGAGCTGAAACCAAGAGTCGGACACTCAACCAACTGAGCCACCTTGGTGCCCCACACCTATCACTTTTTAAGATTTAAGGATATGGGGAGATGACCATGGTGTAAATAATGCTAAGGGAACGACTTCGGGTATAAAATCTGTATAGACTGTATATTCTAAAAGACTGTAAACAAAGCCAGAATTTTCAGTGGGCAGAGTAGGGGATCGGCTAAAATTTTTATTTTCTCCTTTTATGAGTTCCCCCCACCAAAAATGTAATGTATTAATTTAAGGTAGAAACCATGTTGCTGCAAGGAGCACGGCCTTCTCTGTTTGACTCCATCACGCAGACTCGGGTGTTGGTTGGAGGGGTGCGTCTTGTCCCGGGCCGTGGGCTATGGGCATGTTCTCTCACTGGAAACGGGGCCGCGCTGTCACAAAGCAGGCCCAGTCCACCCAAAGCTCTTGCCCTCCAATTTGTTCCATGCTAGCCAAATCCCAGGGCAGGTTTTCCCAGCCTTGTTAGGGAAGCCGGGCCTTCAGAACCCCAGAGAGGCCACAGCCATCTGCGTGTCTACTCCCCAGGAGGCCAGGACGCTCTGCACAACATTCTTCTGTATCACGAGAAGATACTGCCAAATTAGGAATCCTTCTGGGTAGCTCAGAGGTTCAGTTCTCTTTGTCCACCATGAAGCCAGAAAGGCCTTATTCTCTGCCTTGGCCAGAGGCACGCACGGGGCAGCCCCACAGATTTCACTCCTTGCTGGCTCTGGGCTCCATCCCATAAACAGGAAGGAGCTTTGAAATACATCAAGGAGCACCTGCTGCCCTTGCAGAGCTGACCTCCTTCAGGGTAGGGGGTGGGCTGGGGCCAGCATGCCCCTTGTGTGCATCTCTTTTCAACTCTATGCTTACCCCATTGTCTGCTTTGGGAGTATTTACACCATGGAAATGGTCAGCGTGCTCATATGGTGATTCCGAGCTCCGATCAGAGAGTGTTTGACTCCTACAGCAGCACTGAATTACCTCTTATGACCCCGCACTGAGGTCCCACAGCATCACTTCCCTGCCTTCTGCTGATGACCAGTGAGTCAGAGACTCACCTAGCTGCAAAGAGAAGGGGATCAGACTCCACCTCTTGGTGGGAGAGTGTCAAGTTTCTTGGAAAGCATCTAGGATGAGAAATAGCATGAGAGGTATGGCTTTGGAAAATATAATTTGTTGTAGAGTTTTGAAATGTAATCAGGGATTCGCCTTCAAAGACTACAGTACATTTTTCTAGATATTCTGTAGGCATGGTTACTCTTCCTCTGTTGAGTATATACCAGATTTCTGAGACTACACAAAAGGCATTGAAAGCCAACTCTAGTAAAGTAGTAGATGCCTGTGCTGGGTAATAATAGTATCAGAAAAGGAGATGTTACGGTGGTAATGGGGTCAACTGTCAAATGCATCCTTACTGGGGGCCTGAAGATATTTCCAGAGGACGTCAAGACTCTTCTCAGAAATAAGCATGCTGGGGTGCCGGCGTGACTCAGTTGGTTGCGCATCTGACTCTTGATTTCGGCTCAGGTCATAATCTCAGGGTCATGAGATCGAGACCCACATTGGGCTCCACACCGATTAAAATTCTCTCTCTCTCCATTTCCCTCTGCCGCTCCCTGAACCAGCCCCTGCCACACATTGCTCCCTCCCCCATTCTCTAAAATAATTAAATAAAATCTTAAAAAAAAAAGAAAGAAGCATGCAAACTTCTAAAAGGACTACTTTGAAGGGCGAGTTTTCCTGGGCTATTTGTAAATGTACCCAAGTGGCATGTTTGACGACAAAACTTGTCTTATAGGGCATCGTACTGTTCTCACAAATATCAAAGTATTCATTAGCATTGTACCAGGCACATGCTAGGGACAACGTAAGTAACTGAGTGATTGATTTGCCATCTAGAGCAAAAACAAGCCAACCCCTGCTTCAACTAGATCCTTAGGTACTAATTGGAATTGGCCAACCGTAAAAAAGAGAAGCTCATCATTCCTCTTGAGACCTCTAAATAAAATCTAATGTGTTTAGACTGGAGAATTCAGGATATAAATAACAATCTACATTTCTCTGGATACATATTCTTGAGTTCATCCCTTTCCAAAGTTCCAAATCTGTGCATGGGTTTCCTATCAAACTTATGGGAGGACGGGAGTGGGTAGAAGAGTGGGTAGGTACCACAGGTGCTCGCCCAGTTTCCTCGTGGCTGGAAGGCAGAACCAGATGGACCAGTGGGCTTATTTCTCCTTGGGTCACTAAGTATCCTCTTCTAATTCTCAGGCACCACTTGACTAACTGCTCCTAGCAATCAAATATTAAAATCCTAACCCATTCTGTCACTAGGACAGAGATGCCCATGGCAGCCCTTATGTGTCTGCGCTTCCCCATTAACCAGAGCTAAGAAATGTCCCTCTGTGCCCACCGAAAACTAAGGAAAGAACTCAGAATATTTTTTAGTAGGACTTATGATTGTAGACCTGTTGGTGCTTACATGAGATGGCAGGGACATTTCCAGCTCACTGTATAGCTACCACACGTCCTCATCAAGCCCCTTTGTAGATGGTTGGGGTCATGTGACTAGTTCTTCCCAATGGGTTGTAAGAGGAAGTGACTTATTACTTCTGGGTTGAAGCATAAAACAGAGCGGGTGGGATACCCAAGGGTTCTCTTCCCTTTCCATGGTAATCATGGAGGTTCGACATTCCAGAGAGTATAATCCCAAATTATAGGATATATTTTTGGGTTTAGGATCATGGTGGGTGTGTAGAGTCTAGAAGCCAGTGTCTGAGGAGCTGGGAGGACACCCAACATTTCATCTGAGGCGGATATATACCATTAGCATTTGCAGGTCTGTGTGTGTGTGTGTGTGTGTGTGTGTGTGTGTGTGTGTGCATGTGTGCCTATACACCTATAAGTGCACAGGAGTTGAGAATATAATAAACGTATTATTGCTACATTTTGTCACTGGCAACCCAGTGGCTCTACTCTAGAAGTTAGTATCAAATAGAAGATTTTTATAAACAGGAAATGAAGGAAGTCAGAAAAACCAACTTCAAAGGGAAGAAGGCCAGTCATTTTTTGAAATAGCAGGAAGCAAAGTATATTATTAAAAGCCCAGGATTGGAAAGCTGACTTCCTGGGCTAGAGCCTTTGTTCCAGCCCTCCGCAGGTACATGGCCTTGGGTTCGTTATATGATCTCGATCTGCCTCGACTAGAAGGCGTTGATGTCATACTGTTGTGGTGAGGATCAAAAGAAATGACCCTTCAAGGTCTGTATGGTGATTATATTTAACTGTAACAGAAGACAGTGGTTTAAAACAGAAGAAGGGCAGTTATTTCCTCTGAAAGACCACAGCCAGCCTGTTCAGGCTGGTATACTGCCCGGTGTCAGGGACCCAGGCCCCTTCTCACCTGTCGCTCTATGTTCTTCAACAAGTGGCTTCTACTGCATGGCCCCAGAGGGTCACTGAGCCTCGGTCATGAGAGCCTCACTGTGGCGAGCAGGAAGGAATGAGAGAGAAAAACAGAGGCACAGGGCTCCTCTGTGCATCTCACTGACCCAAACTTAGTCCTGCGACCACGCCTGGGTGCGAGGGAGGCTGCAGATATTCTCTCTACTGGGAATGAGCCTCACTTACAACCGTGGCTTCTAAAAGGGAAGGAAAGGGCAGGAGCAGAGGTCGAGGTGTGCAGTTTACAGTCTCAAGGCTCTCAAGGGCTTGAAATGGTGCTTAGTGAGCGGAGAGGACAGGCGAACTCATCCTCGCATCAGAGTCCCATCGAGTAGAAGCAGTGCGTCCTGCTTGAGCGCACGCTACACTTCACCTTTGTGCTCAGAACACTCACTTCTCTTCTCAGTGTCCGTAGACAGACTGTGCTGTCTCTGCAGAGTAGTGACAACAATTTAAAAATGAAAAAAAAAAAAAAGAAAAGCAAGCAGGGGAACAGACCGAATCTCATGTTCCATGTGAGAGAAGATAGGATTATGAAGATGCCGGTACATCGGGCGCCCGGGGAGCCCCAGGAAGGGACTAGAGGTGCAGGCTCCGGGGAAGTGGAAGGAAGGATCTCAGATGTGTCCATGGGAAATGCAAATGAGAACGGCCCTGGTCCTCCCCAATGACACACAGGGTGGCGTGTCATCTGGCTTCTCTCCCGCCAGCTGATGGAGAGGGTGGAGAGGAGGAGAAGAAATAGGGAGGAAGACAGAGGAAGCTTGTGGAAAGGTTGGGATAGGGCGAGGAGGAGGGGTCACCTCTGAAGCCCCTCCTGCTTCTCCCACGGCTTTGGCTGCTGGAGCTGCAAGTGAGCGGCTATCCCCACCCCAGGTTTACAGGACAAGTGAGGCAAAGCCCAGGGTGTCCTGACATTTTCCATCTCTGAGACTCTGGTTACTTTGTCGGAAGTAGGGGCAAAAGGCTTGTTCTTGGCTCTAGCTCAA
Source organism: Spilogale gracilis (assembly GCA_004023965.1). Taxonomy (NCBI): domain Eukaryota; kingdom Metazoa; phylum Chordata; class Mammalia; order Carnivora; family Mephitidae; genus Spilogale; species Spilogale gracilis. The sequence continues at coordinate 49,687 of PITA01005361.1, forward strand.
TCGGCCCTCTTACAGAGACTTCACCCTGTGAACATTGTGTTTCTAAACTAGCAGTTCTCAAAGTGTGGCCTAGGCACCCCCTGGGGTTCCCCAAGAAACTTTCAGAGGGTCCACTACATCAAAACTATTTTTTATAATACTACTAAGATGTTATTTGTCTTTTTTGCCCTCATGGTGGAGTTTTCCAGAGGCTATGCCAGGAGTAATGTTGCAATGGAGCGATCACAGAGGCGATGAGAATCTCTCTGTCTTCTATTCACCCAGATTTTAAAGAGATTTGCAAATACATGAAATTATGCCACTCCTCTCAGTTGATATTTTTGTTCTGGAAAGTACAGTTGTTTTTTTCATAAAAATGTGTTATGTATATTAATATGACGTGGGATTACTGTCTTATTTTCAGCAAATTAATACATTTTTAAGTGTTTCATAGATTTAATTTCAAATATGGCAGATACCGATAGACCCAACCCACATTCAGCAAAAGCTCTGTTAGGTCTTCAGTGGTTTTCAAGATGGAAAAGGGTTCGGAGGCCAAGTAGTTGCAGGACCGCTATTCACAACAAAAGAATTTTTGTGCTGCTCGTGTCTATGTTCGCACATACATCCACTTACAGTATGTTGTGACTAAGTGTCCTATCCTACCTCCAGGCGAGAAGTTGGCGAACTTTCCTGTAAGGGCCAGGGAGTGAATAATTCATGCTTTGGGGGCTGTCCCTTTTTCGTAGCAATTTCTCTGCTCCTAATTAATACAGCAGATTTGGCCATAACCGATCGGTAACAAATGGGCATGACTGCATTCCAACAACATTTTTTATGGACACTGAAATTCAAACTCTGCCTAATCTTCACGTGTCACAAAATACGATTCTTCTGCAAATATTTTTCTTCTTCCACATAAGTAGATTTATAAATCAGATAACATCCTCGTTTCCTACTTTTTAGTTGGGAAAATATGATTATCTATGCTACATCCATGCCATTGGTGGCCTTCCGATTTCATGAGTGATACAAGATTAAGGGTGACATCTGGAGTTTGCTTTTCTGGGATGGGTGCTTGTGCCTCCAAGAGATGCCTATGAGAACCAGCTGAAGGCAGGACAGGGAAAGATACTGGTTAAAAAAAGAAGAAACAACAAAATCCAAGATCTTGACCTGGGGTCCAATCGTATAATCACCTCTGACTTTCTTCCCATTCATTCAACACATGCTGCATTTTTGGGGGTGTTTACTACTTACCAGACGCATTGCAAGTGAAAAGATAAAAAATTTGGATCGTCTTTTCTATAGGGACTTTTGGGACCAATTCTTGGGAGTACAAAAACATGGAATCCGAGACTAGTGAGGATCCACGCGTGTGGAGGTATTGTTGATAGCCAAAAAGATGTTGGGAAGGAATCTGGTGGCGCTCCCTCTGGAGGGCCATTGGGCCCCGCATCCCTGAGATCTTTAACTCTTGGGAATAATCCAGAGAAAATCATCAGGAAGAAAGTGAAGGCTGTGTGAACTCTCATTGGAGAGCCGTTAAGGTTATTACAGAATGGCTGGCACTTGTAAAAAATAATGGGTCGGGCGGATCTTGTTACCACGAGAAGTTGATGAAATGATGCACCACGGAAATGGAGTCCAACATCACCTCTGCCGCGATGCCATCTTTGTGAGTAGATCTATTCCATTTATAGTGTGTGATATCAACATACCCAGTTTATGTGATAGGTATATTGAGTTTATGGGTAGAAAAAAATCTGGAAGGATAGAGATCCACCAGGTGCCATGTCTGGGACTTTGGATTATAGATGAATTTAATTACGTGTTTGTACTTCTCAGGGTTTTATAAGTTTGTTTACAATGAGAGAGCTACTTTTATAGCTAGAACCGTATTCTTTTGATAATGACAACTTTGGGGGTGCTTACTCTAGGCCAGGCACTGGGCTGTGCTCCTCAACCCTTTGATTCGTATTAAAGCTTGATGAAAACTTGATTGTTTCTCTTTTATGATTTGTAGTAAAAATAGAAAAAGTCTCAAGATTGCCGAGCTTCACCGCACACATTTGGAAGGCTCTGGAGGGCCAGCTCCCGCTGACGTGCCTCGCTGCCGCTCTGGGAACCAGAGCCATGGGAGGAGATTCTGGCCCAAATCCTCGTTTCTCAGAAAAGTGCTGAGGTCTGAGTCTTCCCCGCCAGGGCAGAATTCCTGGGGCTTGGCCGCAGGGCAGGGAGAGCGGACCCAGGCAGGAATTCTGTCTGTCTCCTTCTTTGTTTTTAAAAGAAATAGCCACTGCCTAAACAGGGTTGAGCCCAGTAATATCTGGTTTTCTTCAAAGGCCGAGCACAGATGAGCTGCTGCTATTTAGTTATGCGAGACTGTCTGGGGAAAGGGGTTTCTGGGGGAGCATGTGCTCAGCCCAGACCCAAGACGGGGCCCATCGCTGCGCGAGGATGGGCTTAACAGACCCAAGCACCTCAGTGTGAGAGTTTCTGCTTGTCATTTATCCTTTGGGGCAAGGCGATATCCCCAGCCTGGATTTTTTCTAGTAGTCAACAAATCAAAAAATGACCAAAGGTGATCATGGGAGCTGACTTCGGGCTCCAGCCCTGTGTGCAAGGCACCCTTCCCCAGCCCCAGCCTCTGCAGGACGATGCTTGACAAGTCCTCAACGTTCTAGCTTTTTTCTTTTTTACTCAACTTCTTAGAAACTGCAGAATCTGCTAGATTTGAAGCCAGACTTGCCTACAAGCCCCACTCTGCCACCTTCCTGCCTGTGGGATCTCGAATGAAGTCCCCAGCGCTTCCTGGCCCTCAGTTTACCCACTTAAAAAATTAGACCTACATATTAGGTCATGTTTTGATTTGTTGACTGTTAAAAGAAAAAAAAAAAAAAAAGACAGGTTGGGAATATGGTGATGAGGTCCCATCCTTGAGCCTGGGCTACTCTCCCTCCCAGTGAGATGCGGCATCTGGGAAGGCAAGTACAATGCTTGGGTTTTGGCGATGTTAAAAGCACCAGATTTAAACAGCTACATGATTTTCAGCACCAGTGTGCGGAGCTGGGGCATTTCCATGGGCAGGAGCAAGGGAGGGAGGCTTCCAAAATCATACCACACAGGGGTCCCCTGACCTACATAAAACAAGTCAGAACCCCCTGGGGCCGGCCGATTGGAACTCCTCAGATCACGTGGCAGAATTAGGCATGGTTTATGCTTCTTTTCAGGGAGCAGATTCTCCAAGAACGGTGTAAATGTCAGTTTCATGAAAATCCATTCTCAAAGCCCCGATGAACTTCTCAATCATCTGCTCCCCCTTTCCCCCTCCTCCAAGCTCTCCCAGAGTGCCTGAGGCGAGGCCCTTCTGAGATCAGAGAGCATAATTACAAATGCACTGGGGCTCTGGGGATGGTTTACAGCTTAATTAGCTCGGTCCCTGCACTCTCTCTATTTCTCAGCCTTACTCTTGGTGCAGGAGTCCTGAGTGTCAAAGCGTTCAGAGCAGAAGCCTCCTGGCTTGTTAACACGCTCTCCCCGGGCTCTCCTGACACTCACATCCAGGTTGCAATTACGCCCAGTTGAGGAGAAGGAGAGGCCTCTGTTGGGGCATCCGGAGCTGGGGAGAGGGGTAGCTGCTTGTCTGAGCCAGCCCGGAGGTGAGGCACGGTGGAATGTGGCGTGGCGGGCGGCTGCGGGAGCATGCACCTGCCTGGCCCAGCCCAGGTCAGGAGGCTGCAGGCTGCAGGTGTGTTTCCTGGGGCGCCAGGCAGGGGCCGGGCATTGAAGACACCTGGGGTCAGAGGGTCTCATACACTTGCTGCAGATGGGGGATGGATGGTCCCTGGGCATGAGCACCCTGGGCAACTCCAGCCAGGCCCTTGGAAGAGGCTTCGGGCCCTTCAACAGCAAGGACCAGTGGACAAGGCCACCTGGAGGGCCCCTCTCAAACGATATGTTGATTTCTTGTCCTCATGACCTCCCTGTGGCTGTCACTGGGGTCCTAGCTTTAGCTAAGTTACTCTACCCTGAAGGGAACTCACGGCTTCCTCCAGGAGAGGAGAGAGCTGGAGGAAGAATCCAGAATCGAGGCAGGAAAAGGAAGCCATTAGCTGGATTAGCTGAGTACCGCCACTCCTCTGAGAAGACAGCAGAAGAAGAAAAAAGCCTTGCCTCCCTGTTCCTAACCCTCCCCCAACCCCCAGCCCCCTGATCCCCAGCTTGGGGGTGTCTGCAGGGCCTCTAGAGGCACTGGGCTTACTTAGGACCCAGACCCCACGGAAGGGCTTAAGCCACACACCCCACCTCCAAAGGAATACAAGTTGAACTTTATGCCTACAAAACATTTCACATCTCCTGTTCTCCTGCACGGAGAATGCCCGCTGGGCCGCCTCCAGCTCGGACTGCCCTTCCCTGTCTCGTTAGGATCTCTGTCTTGAACAGGCATTGCCTGGACACCGACCACAGGCCTGGCAGGTGCTGTTCTTGAGGTGCTCGGAGGTTAGCAAGGGAGATAGTGACAGCACAGGGAAATCTCCAGAGCAGGGGCGGGGGTAGGAAGCGATCTGAGGCATGGAGAACACGAGAACCATCCTAGCCACAGTTGAGGAGACCACACAGAGGAAGTGTCTGTGAAACCTGACCGAAGGCTGCTCCAGCCCCTGGGAGGGGAGGCCTAGCGCCCCACAGCCACGGAGCGCGGACCCGGGAACAGGCTCCGGTTCCCTTGCTGCACAGTAGAAGGTGGCAGGGAGGGCAGGGAGGAGGGGGGGCGCCTCCACTCACCACTTTCCAGCAACATCATCCCTACCCGTGAGATACAGCCAGGAGGGGTCCCGCTGCCGCGCACCCCTCCACAGCGCTCTAGGGCTCCCTTATACCTTTCCACCTCTACACTAGAGATGTTTCCACGGAAGCTCTAGCTGGGGTGGGAACTAGCTTCAGAGCCAGTCAGAACAGCCCCCAAGGCCTTGCTGACCCAGGTGTGGTTGGCCCCGCATCAGCAGTCCCCAGGGGGCTTATTAGGAATGCAGAACCTCAGGCCTTGTCCCAGACCCACTGGATCCGATTTCTCTGGCTCAGCAGAGCCATGTGACTTCCTGGGGGTTTGTTTCTAGGCCAACGGTGGTCCCTGCATGGGGCAGTGTGACCTCAAGGATGGACCCTCCCACGCCCCGGTTCAGGCCACGGAGGACAGAGTTGCGGGGGGGGGGGGGCGCAAACCAGGAATTGTCTCCAGGTGCAAAGCAAGCCTTCAGCTTAGGTTTCCCGATATTCCAGGCAGAGGCCAGGTGGAAGGGGCTCGGTCCCTGCCAGGCACACGGCGCAGTCAAAGACACACAAAGGCCCAGGAATGCAGGTGAGCTCATGGGCCGCAGAGCAGCGGTCATTCGTGCCGCGACAAGTTTCCTGGGCTTCCCTGAGGAGCGGCCCATACAGGTGCAGTCCTGCGCCCCTCCCTGTCAGCGCTGACATTATCCATGATCATCTGGATTCTCTTTCCATTTGGCCCCCGGAGAAGGAGCCGCCGCGCGAACAGTTTAGCAAGGCAAAGTTGCTCGCCTCACACTGGCTAGAATGGTACCCACAGATGCAAAGAATAACCCGTTTCATGTTTATGTGTGTGTGGAAGGGGAGTGTGCAGGGAAATGCTGCTTTTCTAGAGGTCAGAGCACGAGAGAAGCTTCGCACCACATGGAGGGCCTTGAGCATTTGAAAATAATAAAAAGGAGAAGTTTTGAATTAAAATTTATGGTTGAGCCTGCCTGTCTGGGAGGAGCTGGCTTAGCGGGCAAACTGACGCCAGCCGGGCTGCAGGGGCTGGGAGAAATCAGACACCAGCGTCCCCAGGAGTGAGAGGACGATTCTCCCGCAGCGGCCCCGTGAGGTGGCCTCTCTTGGCCAGCGGCTGCCAGCTCCCCGCCAGCTCTCCCCAGCTCTCCCCACACTGGCTTCTTCTGCGGGAGTGTTTACAAGATGCTGGTGGCTGGGCCGCCCCACAGACCAAGCCAGTCTGCGTCTCTGAGGTGGGGGCCTACTCACTGGCAGGCTCCCAGAGCTCTCCGGTGCTTCTAATGGGACACCAGGGTGGAGAACCCCTGGCTGAAGCCAAGGACCCCTCATTTCTCTCCCGGGCCACCCCCCCTCTGCTGGGGGCGAAGGTGCACGCCTCAGTGGGTGCAGGAGGGGCGATGCTGGGCATCGAGGTCTTTGCAGATTTCACCCACCTGTAGAGGACCCTAAATAAACAGGGAGGGGAGTCTGACACACTCATCTGCAGGGATGTGGTATTGAGTCAGCGGACGTCCCCAGCCCTCCTGGCCACTGAGCAACAGGGACTCTTCCGATTCCCATCCAGACAGCACTTGTCAAAGAACTCACACATCCGTGATCTTAACCCGTGTGTTAAGTTTTCCATCGAGGAGGTAACAGATTGTTGCAAATGTCCTGGCTTGAGACAACACAAGCCTGTCTCACGGTTCTGTGGGTTAGGAGCCCCACACAGGCATAGCAGGACAAAGTCGAAGTGGTGACAGGTGGCATTTTTTCTGGAAGCTCTCGGGGAGAATACGCAGGGGCCCTCAGCGCCCCCTTCCATTCCTCTCACCCTCCCAGGAGGAGAGGGCCGTTGCAAGCACCACGGACCCTTGTCCATGGAACCCCCACCCAGAGCTCAGCAAACTCTAACTTCCCTTTGCTTCCCCAGAGCATGTAGGGCCCTTGGGCATCTCCGATCCATAGGTTTAAACAATTTCAAGTGTTAGACTGCCCTAGCAAAATGAGGACAAACAATTACTCTCTCCTGTGTTTGCTTGCATATTTTTGGATTTTAAGATCAAATAAGAGCATGCCAAGCCAAATCCTTGGGTGTGTTTTGGGCGGGTCTGAGCCATGCTGGGTGCTCCCACGAGGCCGACTGGAGCCATGGACAGGAAGGAGCCCACACATGGAGGAGTTCGGGCTCCTCTGGAGGTGACCACTACCCTCACTGGCGTCTCAGGGGAGGTTTCTTTTTCTCACTAGTCTCTGTGGACCCCGCAGGTGGCGGGTGCGGCTGGGACCACCATTATCTGCAGAAGGTCTGAAATATGGGAACAGGACCTGCCTCTTTCCTCAGAGTTTTAGAAGCTTCTTTACAAAGCCCTCCAGTTCCTAGGTCAAAAGTGCTCACCACAGAACATTCCAGGCCCAAGTCAATATTTATAACCCCGGACTTCGGCTCAGGTGGCCTCATGAGACTGTTTGAGCTCCACTTAACTTCTGCACATTGATCATCTGCAGGAGACCTACCCGCTGGCCCCTCTCTCTTTATTATACTGCGCAACTGGGAATACACTTGACTTTCAAAGGCTCAACTTGTGCCATTCAAAGGAAACATGCCCACCTCTTTTTTAAACCCTATCTTGTTCCCCTGAGGTCTGAATAAACATTACTCAATAGCCAAAGTTACTTAAGCATCAATCACTTCCACTTCAAGAAGGTAAAGGGAACAAAGATGTAACAGCACAAAAGACTGAAATTTAACCACTGCTGGGTGCTTTCCAAGCTTGTTCAGGTTAGTTCTTCAAAAAGAAGCCCCAGAGAACTGGTTACCTCCAGTTCGCTGAAATTCTCTTCCTCTCCAGGATTACACTCGAGGATGAAGCAAGTCATCCCAGAAGCCCCGGGCAGGTGGCAAACTCAACCAGAATGTATTTGCTCTCTCTCCCTTCTGCAGAAATTTCCACACACCTTTGACATTCCTTTTCTCTTTGATGTACCCTACCTTGAGTGGATCTCTGACCCAGCCCTCCCCTGCCTCTCCCTCTAACACACGTCCGGGCCCATGCGCTGCTATGCCTCTCTTTCTACTTCTGTCTTTTCCCTCTACTCTCCACATGCTCAGATTTCACCAACGAATGTCCACAGTGAGCTGTGAGATGCAAAGCCAGGGACAGTGGTTTTCCAGGGGTGGCCGCAGACCGCTTACACGCCACCCTCCTGGATCTTTTAAGCACGAAGACCCCCAGCCTCACGACCGCGACTCAGCTGGCCTACCGCAGAGTGGGCCAGGGAGTCTGGCTGTTTAACAAGCTCCCGGATGACCCTTCTCCCTAGTTAGGGAATCTGAAGTCAGGAAAACCCTGGCTGGATTCTGCGCGTGGCTCTTTACTAGTGGCATGATTTTAAACAGCTTTACCATGTAACCCATATAGTTTGTATGTACAGTTTACTCATTTCTAGTATATTCACAGAGTCGTGCCATCATCCGTACAATCGTTTATTTTTTTAGGATTAATTTTTATTACCCCAAGTGAAAAAAACCTGTGCTCATTAGCAGTCATTCTCCATTTACCCTTAATCACTCAGCCCTAAGCAACCACTAACCTTCTTCTGTCTCTGTGGATTTGCGTGGGCTAGATGTTTCATGTGGTGGGAATCGTGCCATAGGTGGCCATTTGTGTCTGGGTTCTTTCATTTAGCATGATGTTTTCCAGGTTCATCTATGTTACTGTATGTCACTATGTCCTTTTTTACGGCCAAATAATATTCCAATGCATGGATATACCATATTATATTTATCCATTTATTTATTGATGGACATTTGGGTTGTTTCCATTTTTTGGCTACTATGAATAAGGGTATTGAAGACATTCGTGTGCCCCATTTTACATAGATGCATGCTTCCATTTCTCTTGTTCCCAGGAGTGCAATCACTAGGTCACATGGTAACTCTATGTATATACCATTTTGAGGACAAGTTCTCTACAGCCTTCCCAATACATGGTTTGCCCGTCTTTTTTTTTTTTCTCTTTTAATTACAACCATCCTAGTGGGTGTGAAGAGATATTTGCATATCTCTAATGGATAAGGACATTGAACGTCTTCTCATGGACCTATTAGCCATTTGTGTATCTTCTTTGGAGTAGCTACATGATTTGGGAAGGTATGTCATCCTGACCTTTAGTTTCCTTGCCTATGAAATCGACATAATCGCAAGGTGATTGAATGAGGTAATGGAGCTGGAGTCCACAATACATAGCAGGCACTTAACAAATGCTTACCCTTTCACACCATTGATCTGAAACATATCAACCTACTTGGGCTCAACCACGATTGCCACAATTTCCTTTCCTATGTGACTCTGGGCTTGGATTGGCCACAGGAGACATCTGTGGGAAATTTGGGAGAAACACGGGGGCAGTGGCCATTTTATGCTCCCAAGGGTTGGGACAGGGCACTTTGTTGGTCTGGGGCAGCTCTGTTAGTGCCCTCTGGGTCTCCTCCTTCAATGTCTTCAAGTCTGGGACTGGGTTCCTATGATGTCGGTGGCTCAGTGCCCAGTTCCTCTGAAAGGTCACCCATGTCCTCAAAGTTGCATGGGAGACAGGTTTGGGTTCCAGCTCCCCTGGTGGATTCCAGCTGATCCCTGCTCTCCTACACTTCACATCAGCGTTCTGTCTTCCTTGCTCTTCTGGTTGAACTAATCCACCAGGCTCAACACCAGAGGCAACAGCCTTGCACAGAATTTTCCACCAGATTCCAGCATTGTGTAAAACCCAATTTCTAGAATAAATCCCTGATTCTCTATCTCTCAGAGAAAATTTAATCTTCTGGGTGAATCCTGGGTAATATGACCACCAAGAGCAGTTATGGCACCTCCCCCTCTAGAGAAAGCAGTGACCAAGACTCATGAAATGTGGTCTTCCCAGAGAAAGGACATGTAGTCACCTGGAGTTCTTCCAGGACTGGTAACCCCAGGTCCCCCCAGGCAGAGGGAGGCAGAGAGAAAGGCCACCTGCCCTTCCTGGGTTAGTTATTTCTGCCGTAAGAAATTACTCCAAACTTAATAGCTTAAATCAACACATATTTATTATCCTACAGTTCTAGAGGTCATAAGTCCAAAGTGGGTCTCACTGGGTTAAAATTATGGAGTCCTCAGGGCCTTGTTCCTTCTGAAGGCTCTAGGGAAGAATCTATTTCCTTGCCTTTTTTAGCTTCTAGAGGCCACCCACATTCTTTGGCTCATGACGTTTTCCCTCATCTTCAAAGCAGCAGCATCTTCAAACTCTCACAGTGACCTTCCCTTCCCTTATAAGGACTCTTGTAATTATATTATGCCAACCAGTATAAGCCAGAACAATCGGTCCATTTCATGATCCTTAACCACAGCTGCAATGTATTCACAGGTTCTAAGGATTAGGACCAGCAGATCTTTTGGGGCTATTATCTTGCTAGGCATGCCCCCAGATTTACAGTCCTCACCTCCTCCAAACTGCTCAGTGCCCCTGCAGACTGACGTATAGATCAGAAAACAGAGAAGACCCCCCAGTTTCTCTCCATGGTGGGCAATGGTTGGGTGCATCCATCTCCCAGAGCAGACAGCACCTGGCAGTCAGTCCCTTCCCCTTCTACACAGCTGCAGACTCGGCTCCACTGGTCCTCTCTCTTCTGTCTCCAGGCTTAGAGATGGTGACAGCACCCCAGCCTGCCTTGCCCCGAGGTCCTGCACCATTCCTCATTGATTTCCTTTAACTCCACACACACCTCTTGAAAAAGCTCCTCTCAGAGACGCCTGGGTGGCTTAGTGGTTAAGGGTCTGGCTTTGGCTCAGGTCATGATCTCAGGGTCCTGGGATCGAGTCCCACAAGTCCTGGGATCGAGTCCCACATCAGGCTCCTTGCTCAGCAGGGAGTCTTCTTCTCCCTTGGCCTGCTGCTCTCCTGGCTTGTGCTTGCTATCTCTCTGACAAATAAATAAAAAAAATCTTTAAAATAAAATAAAAAGGTTCCCGTCAGACATAAATATAGCTGTTAAAACTATGAAACTCTTACACCCAAGTCTTCATGACTTTGGATTTTTTGGTAGATTCTTAGATGACAAAAAAAAAATCACAGTCAACAAAAGAAAAAATAATAGATAGATTGGATTTCATCGAAATGAAAAACTTTGCTTCATCAAAGAACACTAGCAGAAAAGTGAAAAGACAATGTACAGAGCAGGAGAAAGGATTTGTAAATCAGATATCTGAGAAGAGCCTAATATCCAGAATATATAAAAAACAGTTACAACTCAATAACAAAAAGGCAAAGAACCCAAATAATAAATGGGTGAGCTGAGTAGGCATTTCTCCAAAGAAAATGGGGCCAGCAAGCGCATAAAATGATGCTTACCATCCTTATCAGTAGGGAGATGCAAATCAAAACAGAGTGAGATACACACACTAGGGTGGCGATTGCGGAGACAAAACTAAAAAACCAAGTATAGGTGAGGATCTAGAGAAAGTGGAACCCTCATACCTTGCCAGTGGGAATGTCCAGTGCAAGAGCCACTGTGGAGAACAGTCTAGTAGTTCCTCAATAAGTTAAACACACCTGGGTGGCTCAGTTGGTTGAGCGACTGCCTTCAGCTCAGGTCATGATCCCAGGGATCGAGCTCCGCATCGGGCTCCCTGCTCGGCAGGAAGCCTGCTTCTCCCTCTCTCACTCCCCCTGCTTGTGTTCCCTCTCTAGTTGTGTTTCTCTGTATCAAATAAATAAATAACATCTTAAAAAAATAAATTAAAAAATAAACACAGATTTGCCATATGACCCAGCAATTGTGTTCCTAGGTATATACCCTCAACAATTAAAGACAACGGTTCAAATACAAACTAGTACAAACGTTCAGCCATAGCATCATTCACAAAAGTCCTAAGATGGAGACGACGGTCCATGGATGAGAGGAGGAAAGAATGTGTGCGATCCATACAATGTGACGTTACCAGGCGATTAAAAGGCATGAACTCCTGATACATGCTACAACATAGATGAGCCCTGGAAAGAGGTGCTGAGTAAAAGAAGTCAGATAGATGTGGCCATATATTACTATTTTATGATGTCGCCTATATGGAATGTCCAGAATAGGCAAATCCATAGAGAAAGGAAGCAGAGAAGTGGTTTTCAGGAGCTGTGGGAAGACAGAATGGGAGTGATTGCTTAATACATACATGGTTTCCTTTTGGGGGGATGAGAATGTTCTGGAACTAGATAGTGGTAATGGTTGCACAATGTGAACGCACTAAATACCGATGAATCATACACTTTAAGATGGTTTATATGGTAGTGTTACGGTATGTGCACAAAAAATTCCTTTTTAAAGTACTTTAAATATGCCATATGACTCCTGCCAGGGAGAAGGCCCCCACCCCGGACTCTGGAGATTCCGCCAAGCTGACATCACTCCTATGGCTGGACGCTCTACCTCAGCTGGTCTGACCCACGGCGGGAGCCACTGCTGTTTACTTCGGGGAGGAGCCTTCCTGCAAAAGCACATCCTCTCCTGGAAACGTAAATAAATCCTCAGCAGAAGAGGCTCAGTTCATCTCAGTAGCCTTTACTGATCACAGCATGGCACGGAGAGCAGAGCAGCTGGTTTGAGGCACAGATTCCAGAAACTTCTTGAGTAATATTAGCAACACACTTGAGGCCACCCTGGGCACTTCTGAAATCTCCACCGGGGAGATGAGGACAGTCTGTTCTGTATTCTCCTTCAGGGTCAGGGGTGAATGACCAAGTGATCTCACACTACCCCAGACAATGTACCCAGAGGAAAGACTGTTTTGTTGGGAGATGAGGCCTGGCCGGAAATTTCCAGAGGCCAGCTTAACCAAAAGCTCTTGTCTTCTAAATTGTGTGGGATTCCTTGTCGAGGGTAGCCTTCCCTTGATCTCTCCCCCACACCCCGAAGGATGCCAGGCCCTTCCCGGCTAGTCGTTCAGGTAGAGGCCCCGGCTTTAGCCTGATGTGGCTCTTTGGGTTGTGTCTTCTCTCTAACCACTCCTTCCTGACTCACTTGCTCAGAATCTTCAGAAATCCCTCTCCTCCAGGGTTCAGGTTAAACCAATCTTTCCTGGTTTTATGACATTCATCTGCCGTTCACTCCATTCTGGCCCCCATTTTGCTTCCTCACTGTCCTTTCTGACCTTTAGTCAACTGTATTTCTATTTCCTTACTCCCTGGGGAGGAGGGCCAACCCATCTGCTCATTACCCTTGGATCCTCTCAACCAGCTCCATCACGGGAGCAGAAAAAACCTGCTTCTAGATGCTTCTCACAATACATAAAGCTTGTGTCCTACAAAAGTGCCAATGCACAGGCCTGCAGGGTGGAGGTCTGCTCATTGTCCAGGGCTGTTGACAAATGTGACACAATGCAAGGTTTCTGTCAGCTGGGCTGCTTCCCAACGTGCTGGAGGGGGTGCACTTCAAATGCCTAGAGAGACCTCCAATTTATGGGGGTTTAAGATCAAAACAACATCAGAGGGAAATTGGCCGACCCACTATGATTTCAAACTGATTTCAACTAAAATAGGTAGAGGAGAGGGGTTCACAGAAAAGAGAATTTCAGATTTAATTTCTGATGTTCTGTGTCCTCAAAATAGGCGACCTCCTGGGCTCTAGTCTTGGCTTTTTCTTTGCATTATCTCTTGGAGCTCACTGTGCAGATGTTTCTATGCTAAATTTCTACCTGACTGCTGCAAAACCTCTGGTCAGAGGCATAGCACATTTCAAATGCAGCGTATCCCTACACTGCATTCATTCATTCATTCATTCATTCATTCACCCATTCATTCACTGTGCTTCACTCATCTTCCTTATTTCCAAACTTCTCTGCATCCTGGCTTCCCCATCCCTTTTATTTCCTACTCCCACTCCACTCCACTCCCCAGCCTCCAGCCAATGCCAACAGATCCCCGCATCCTGGTCCCCCCTGCTCCAGTCCAGGGGCTCTAAGCTGTCTATCCCTGTTGTTGGTGTCAGTTCATCAGCATGAAAAGTCCATTGCCTTCATTCTGTTCATTCTGCATCTGATATTTCTTAAATATATATTATATGCTGGGCATCATGTTAAGAGCCAGGATTGGAACAGTGAGCAAGGCTCTGGGGGCTCACGATCCAACAGGGGAGACAAGCAGCGAGCTGCACCATGGGGTAAAGAGTTTTGTAACAGTGAGGCGGGAGTGGGTATGCTGTGGCCACAAATAAGGACATGGCCCCAGACTCAGTGGGTCAGGGAAGGCCCCAGTAACTGGCAGGACTCAATCTAGTTTCCTCAGCGAGTGTGTAAGACCGCCCATCCCTGGCCTGGGCTCCCTTTTCTAACCTCTGGACTCCTCACATGTTGCAGGGGGCACCTGTAAAGAGCCCCCGCCTCCTTCCAAGCAGGCCAACCTTCCTACTTCTAAGCTTTTTATTTTTTTCCATTCTTCTTTCTCCCTGGATTATCCTAGCTCCTCCCCTCTCTATGGTAAGCTACTACTGAGTCCTCAAGGGTCATGAGAAACACCACCTGCTCCCTGAAGCCTTCCCTGATTTCTGGATTCACACATACTCTCTTCCTTTCTTTATTGCCCTTCCCTGCTTCTTTGTGGTCCTACTGGAGTGCTCTGGATACTTCTCTGTGCTGACGAACTCAGGCCAGGACCATGTTCTGTTCCTTTCTGAGAGCCCCAGAGGATGTACCTATCAGAATTCTCAGCACTAAGGTGAAAGTGAAGACAAATTAAGGAAGCAACCCAACAGAATTTTTGTTGCAGCCCCATGGAACATGAATGGGCCACACAGGGTAGATCTGGACTGTTCTGTGGGCACTGCTTGCTTGTTCTGAAACCTTCTGCCAACGTATCTGCTCCTGCACTAGTCTGGGGAAAAGCCAAGGTCAAGTCACATACATCCGTGTGTCTGGGGTGCTCAGCCTGCACTTTGCAGACCCACAGTAAACCTTTCCTGCCCAGGACTAAAAGCACATACTTCAAAATCTGTCACTTTGCCCTGTGCCTCCTCTAATGTGCCCATGTTGAGCCAGAATTAAAGTCTTGTGCAGACAAGCACACCTTTCTCTCTCACACATATGGTGAAGGAGAGCTTGCTTTTATTCTGGACTCATCGCTCTCTGTCATCCTTTGAGCCCATCCTTCTCTGCTTCTCCACACACTGGCAGACCTTCCGTCCTAACCTGGTTTAAACAGAGCTGGCCGGCAGCCCAGTCCATGAGACAGACCTTCCTTCCCTCCCCACCTCTTGCACTTGGGTCCCTCACCTTGGTTTGGCTTTGGGAAAAACTTAAAAGGCTAGTTTCCTATGTCCCCTTTAATTCTATTTGATTATTTGGACCAGGATTTTTATTTTGTATTAAGCATTCTGCCTTGCACTCTGACTTCATTGGGGGAGGG
The DNA here is from genome assembly GCA_004023965.1 of Spilogale gracilis. Classification (NCBI taxonomy): domain Eukaryota; kingdom Metazoa; phylum Chordata; class Mammalia; order Carnivora; family Mephitidae; genus Spilogale; species Spilogale gracilis. The sequence goes on from PITA01005361.1 coordinate 64,860, forward strand.
GAGAGGGCTGGAGAGAGGACTGTTGGTGATGGCTATATTTTATTATGTGTGATGGTCATGAGTTAGACATGCAGTTCATCAAGCTGGGGGCTGGGGGTAGAGAGGGGGAGAAGGGCACAAAATACCATAAAGTCACAGTGCAAAATATTTTTGAAGGAGACATCAAAGCCTTTTTCCACGGTGCCTTGCCTTGACCTCATTTCACACTGGGAAAATACAAACTCAAGTTAAAATAAAAATACCAGGCTGGCTCCATTTCGCCCATTGGGCTGTTGGGCTAAGTGACCGATTTTATTAAAGTCACCAAATGCAAACATTCCAAGACTTATTTTCCTTGCTTATAATTTTTCTGACCTTCCACTGGTGGGCTGTTTATTTCTAATAATTTGGTAGGAAAAAACATGCACTCATACCGTTGGAGGTCTTATATGCCAAGCTGCAAACCAGAGCACATTTTATTGTGGAATAAAACCCTTGGAAAACAGGCTCCAGGGGGGTCTGCTGAGGGCAAGTTTACAAGCATAGTACAATTGACGCCATTATAATTAGTTCCCCCCAAAAGTCTTATTTTTTAGGGCAGAGATCTGAATCTTTCTCTTTGCACGTGAATATCTCTGGACTAGAGCAAAAACATTAAAGAGAGTGAGTCATAGACCAGCTTTGGGCTTTAAAGACTAACGCAGATCCTATAAATCTAACCCACATTCTTTTACTGGGAATGACTGACTTTTATGAAAACGGGGGATTGTAAATCAGAAACCTAAATAGCTTACTTGCAGCAGATAAACAAAGATTTATGTAGTGCCTGAGTCCTAATTTAACCCTTTTGTGGCACCACAGTGGACCTGGGGGGTGGGAGGGCATTGCTTATACCCAGAGCTGGCATTTTTGTCAAAAAGCTGGCCTATGGGAATGACAGCTGCAGGTGGGTGCCTTGAGGAGCATGTCTTTCAATGGCCGAGTGTGCTTTCGATGGATCCATCTCAACTGGGTGCACCCCGAGCCGCCAGGTGTCCGTCTCTGGTTATTCCAAAGGACAGTCCCCAACTTGATACGGAGGACACAGAGAGGCTAACTAGCAGGGATTTCTGTGTGGATGCTGAGACTCTGCCCCAACCCCGGCTTCTAATCCCTCTGCATGTGACTTCTGGCAAGACATCAAAGCTCTCTGAACCTCACTCAACCTTGGCATCCCCGAAATGGTGTATCTGGCATGTTGCAAGGATTAAACAGAATATTATACAAAGGGCTTAGAACGATGCTGGCTCCCGATAAGGGCTCCAGACCTGTTAGCCCGCCCTGCTTACTCCTATGACCAGAACCACTGGAAAAGCGGGCAGACCCGCCTTCCCGGACAGCAGGGTGCACAGGAGTCGCTTGGGAATCTGATGAAAGCTCAGATTTTGATTCAGCGCACCGGAGATCCTGCATCTCTAACGAGCTCGCAGGCGGTGCTGGTGCGGCCCATCCCTGGACCCGGCTCTGAGCGGTGGTGGTGCAGAACTCAGAATTCCCCAACCCAACCGCGTCTACACTGTTTCCCATGCAATGCTCATTCTGGCGCTTTGCTCCGGGTGGGTGATGTTACTATTATCGTCATCCACGTGATCCTTGGCTGAGAGGCAGGGCTGGTCCGAAGCGTGGCGTGACCCGGCTGGAGGGAGCTGCCCTGGTGCCCCCGCGACGGCTCCTCGAGGCCCAGTCTGCACACAGCCACTTGGCTTCCTGCTGGTCCCCGCAGTCCTGACCAGCACAGCCCAGGCCACCTCCTGCTTCTGTGTTTAAGCTGGGCGCGCCTGACTTAAACTTTAAAGGGAAAGAGGGCCTGCCGATCCCGGAGGAAGACAGCATCTATCATTTTTATGTGGCATTTCGAAGAGGGAGGCTCCTAGGCGGCCTGGGGACAAAGGCTGGCGGCAGGGTTAATGGAGAACCTCGGATTTAATCATTAACGCTTAATACTAAAGCAGCCCCGAGAGGCCCGCCCAAGTGGGGGCGGAGGGCGCCCTGAGGGCTCCAGCTCAACGCTTGGGGGTGGGGGCCCTTGGGATTCCCACGGAGTCAGGGCTCCCACTGGAGGCAGGTCTATGCGGCATCCTGCTGATGCCCAGGGTGGGCAGATGCGGCCTTTAGGTTACAAGCGCCTGAGAATCTAGAGCGAATGGGGGGCCGAAAGTGGTACGGACCTGGGGAACTGGGTGGGTTCTGCCGGTTGGCCTCGCCCTGAGAGCATGGAAGCATTAGCCCACTTTTTTAGGCCCGACCTGGGATAGGGGTGCGGGTGTATAAGCAGCCCAATATCCTGGCCTGGCTGTTCCAAGACATCTGGAAGCCAGGAACCCCGCCCCAGCCCGCTAGCCCCCAGCACTGCGGCTTCAGCTCTGACTTCTGCGGGTCGCCCATCCCTCATCCTTCCACCTGCCGGCCTGCCTCCCGCCGCGCACACTCACTGTCTCAGCTCTCCACCCAGCAGCCGTTTACCGGGAGCCGAGGGTATGGGCTGCCGCCTCCTCAGTGTTTTCCCGAGTGCTGGGACTTGAAATCTCGCAGTAAAAAAGCCACGTTCTTTCTAGTTCTCCTCCGAACCTTCTGAGGAGGAAGAGTAGGCCTTTGACCCCTCTTCTCCGCAACAGGGAACATATCTGAGCTCTTAGCTCAGCATGGTTTCCCCCTAGATTTTAATAAGCACCTTCGCTGGTTCACTATGTTTCCATGGACTTTTAACTTCTTTAAATATTGAAATTTAGCACCATAAGTGGTGTTCAACTGGGTGAATTAGCAGAAACTGAATGATCTTGTGAAACCAGCAGTCAGATAATTCTGATTTTAGAAAACAAAATTTTCTGGGCTCCCAGAAGCCCCTCCCCCAGTCCCTTTACGGGCACTATCTCCCTCCCCAGAGACCACTCACCTGACTCTTAAGATTTTGGGTTACTTCTGCCTGTTTTTCACAACATTCATACAAATGGACTCACCTGGGCCCAGCTCCTTTCCAGAAGATTTCTGTTGGTGAAATTCATCTGCGTTGTGTGTCTATGTAGGCTGATCATTCGTGTTGCTGATGAGAATTCATGGTATTTATTTTTATGGCGACTCTATAGATAATATGTGGATACTGAGACTGGCTTTCCACTGGCCTCTGTTGATACTTTTAAAATGTACTAAGGAATAAAATGATACTTAATTAAAAATTGAAACAACAGCACTGGTGGAATGCAGATGTGGCAAAATAGTGAATACAATATATGAATTCTGAAGAAGTGTCATTTGAGACCTACTCCTTGAGAGTGATGGGGCTTCTCATCTTGCACCCCTGTTCAAGTTGAAGCCAATTTTAAACATCAGAGGAGCTTAATAAAGCCTGACGATTTTTAGCTGTCTCGCAGGCCAGATACCATGTTGACACCCCCCACTCAGAGCTCCCTGGTGTGCCTTAGAAGGACACAGGGGCTCCAGGACCACTCGTGGAGGCTCCGGGGCCTTGTGCCATAGCTTCTTGGCAGCAGGAGGAACTGAGCCTGCCTCAAGTCCCCCAGGACCCCCAGTGGACCTTTCTCACCTCCCTGTGGGAAAATTCCCCAGGAGGAGATAAGATCACTGTAGTTAGTGCCTTGCAGGGGGCCTCTTGCCTGGGAGGGAAGACTGAGGCTAACAGTTCAGATCTGGCTTAAGCCAAGTACCCCCAGGGCTCTCCATCTGGAGTTCCTGTCAATCGGCTCTAGTTTCCCTGCTGGGGAGGGGGGCCTTCCTGAGAATAGCACCCAGACAGGACCCCCAGGGGGTTGGAAACAAGGCGGCCCCAGGAGAAACTTGAGCCCCTGCCTTGGGCTCCATTAGGTATAGATTGCCACCTTCCTCTCCCAAGGGAGGAAAAGTCACTTACAAACCCTAAGCGGGAGGTGATACTGACTTGTTTACCTTCAGATGCGTTTTGAGAGTCCCGATGACTCATTAATCTTGGCTCACACTTAGGAGGCTAAGAAGAAAGGCCCGTGGTTCTCTCCCTGTGAACCCACATTGGAATCCCAGCTACCCTGTCCCTTCTGCTGTGTGACCTTTTGCTAGTCCCTTAACCCCTCCCAACCTTAATGTCCTGGTCTATAATGTGGAGGTAATAATACCCTCAGCTCCGCACAGGGCAGCAGTGAGAATTACATGGGCCAGTGCTGGCCAGAAATTCGGTGATCTGGTAAGCGGTGTTGGTCTTCATCTGGGAAAAGAGGGATAGGGGTACTGACTTTTTTTTTTTTGCAGTGTAATTGACATACAATACTATGTTAGTTTCAGGAGTACAAAAGAACAATTCGGTATTTGTATATATTGTGAAATGATCACAATAAGTCTAGTTAACACCTGCTACTACACACACACAATTTTTTCTTATGAGAACTTTTAAGATTTACTCCATTAGCAACTTCCAAATATGCATTACTGTGTCATTAACTACGGTTACCATGTTGTACATCACATCCCAGTGACTTATTTGTTTTATAACTGGAAGTTTTACCATCTGACCCACTTCACCCCAACCTCTGGAAATCACCGATCTATTAATCTATGAGCTTGTCCTTTTAATTTTTTTTTTTTTTAGATTCCACATACAGTGAGATCATACAGTATCTATCTTTACCTTATTTCGGTTAGCATAATGCCCTCCAGGTCCATCCATGCCTTTGCAAATGGCAAAATTTCATTCTATTTTATGGCTGAATGGTATTCCATTGTGTGTGTGTGTGTGTGTGTGTGTGTGTGTGTGTGATCTTCTTTATCCATTAACCCATCAATGGACACTTACTTAGGTTGTTTAATGTGTATCGCGGCTACTGTAAATAATGTTACAGTAAACATAGGGGTGCAAGTATTTTTTATATCAAATTGATATTTTCATTTTCTTTTTTTCTTTTTTTCTTTTATTTTTTTTTAAAGATTTTATTTATTTGACAGAGAGAAACACAGCCAGAGGGGGGGTAACACAAGTAGGGGAGTGAGAGAGGGAGAAGCAGGCTTCCCGCCGAGCAGGGAGCCCGATGTGGGACTCGATCCTGGGTCTCCAGGATCATGACCTGAGCCGAAGGCAGTCGCTTAACCAACTGAGCCACCCAGGCGCCCCTCTTTTTTTTTTTTTTAAAGATTTTATTTATTTGACAGAGAGAAACACAGCAAGAGAGGGAACACAAGCAGGGGGAGTGAGAGAGGGAGAAGCAGGCTTCCCACTGAGCAGGGGGCCCGATGTGGGGCTTGATCCTGGGTCTTCAGGATCATGAGCTGAGCCGAAGGCAGTCGCCCAACCAACTGAGCCGCCCAGGTGCCCCTCATTTTCATTTTCAATGAAAATTGATATTTTCATTTTCTGTGGGCTGGAACTGCTGGATTATATGGTATTTCTATTTTTAATTTGTTGAGGAATCTCCATACTATTTTCCATAATGGCTGCACCAGTTTGCATTCCCACCAACTGTGCAAAAGGGTGCCTTTTCTCCACATCCTTGCCAACACTTGTTATTTCTTGTCTTTTTGATACTAGCCATTCTAACAGGTGTGTGGTAATATCTCATTGTGGTTTTGATTTGCATTTCCCTGATGATTAGTGATGTCGAACATCTTTTCATGAGTTTGTTGGCCATCTGGATGTCGTCTTTTGAAAAGAAGCCAGTTGCTTTATTTTTAACCCCAATTCTGGGTATTTCTTCGCTCAGATTCAGTTTTTCTTTTGAACAGAAGAGAGAAACAAAGGAGGTGGAGCCCTACGTATCATGCCAATGGTATCTCTCATGGGTTTTGGATCTCAGACTCTCCCCTCAGTGTGGTCCTCCAAGAGCTTCTTTCTTTACAGTGCAGCATCTCCACGAGGGGCTGGGGTGCTTCCAAAGGGCCGTCTCAGCACCCTCAGCAAAGGCCGCAAAGCTAGAATCTAGCAAAAAGACTTGCTGAAGGGTAGAGCCTTTGCTATGCAGGAGACCCTACTCTCTATTCACTAAGGGCCTCCTTCTACTCTGTGACTCGTAAGGAAATATTAGTTAACACTTCAAATGCTTTAAAAAAAAAAAGAACCCCCATGCTGATGCGTGTTGATGGCAGCGTTAGTCTCAATAGTCAAGAGGTGGGAGCTACGCAGGTGGCACTGCCAGACGAGTGGATGGCCAAGACGCGGGGGAGACCAGCAGCGCTGTGTTAGTCAGCCTTGAAATGGAATGAAGTTTGGACAAGTGTAGACACCAGGTTGAGGAAACCTGAAAGCATTATGCTAAGTCACAAAAAGGCAAACACTGCACAATTCCACTCCTATGAGGTGCCAATAGCAATCAGATTCATATAGACAGAAAGCAAAAGGGTGATTGCCGGGGGATGGGTGGGAGGGGAGCTCTTTTGGTTTCAAAACTGAAAGTTCAGATGCTGGGAACCCCCTCAGCCTTGGAGAAACGGGGGATTGGTCACCCTAGCAAAACTGCCTTATTGTATTCGCTCTAGGAACCACCCACCTCCCCCTAATTAACAAGTATATTGAGCACCTGGGTGGCTCAGTTGTTAAGCATCTGCCTTCAGCTCAGGTCATGATCACGGGCTCCTGGGATAGAGCCCCACTTTGGGCTCCCTGGTGGGAAGCCTGCTTCTCCCTCTCTCACTCCCCCTGCTTGCATTCCCTCTCTAGCTGTGTCTCTGTCAAATGAATACATAAAATCTTTAAAAACAAACAAAAAAACCCCAAGTATCTTATCAAACAGAGTTTGTCCTAAGCACACATCCTACACTATTTCCCTTGATTTCTCCAATGATCCTATGAGGTAAGTTTACTATAATTGATGCCAACATATGTTACTGTCCCTGTGCTAACCAATGCTGGGACAAAGCATACCTTCTGGGTTTGTGCTAAGATAAAACAGGACTATGCAAAAGAATTTAGCTGCATGCTCCAGGAAGTACTTGCTGCTGGGCAGTCGGTTACAGACTGATTTTCTTTCTTCTTCTTTTTAAAAAATTTTTAAAAAGATTTTATTTATTCATCTGACAGAGAGAGAGAACAGAGGCGGGGAGCAGGAGAGGGAAAATTGGGCTCCCCGTGAAGTAGGGAACCTGATGCAGGGCTCTATCCTAGGACCCTGGGATCATGACCCAAGCAGAAGGCACACACTTAATGGATTCAGCCACCTAGGTGCTCTGCTTCTTCTTCTTCTTTCTTTGGGATTTTATTTATTTATTTGTGTGTGAGAGAGAGATCATGCGAGCAGAAGCAGAGGGGAGGGACAGAGGGAGAGGAAGAAACAGGCTCCCCCTTGAGCAGGGAGCCCGATGAGGGGCTTGATCCCAGAAACCTGGGATCATGACCTGAGCCAAAGGCAGACGCTTAACTGACTAAGCCACCCAGGCGCCCCCAGACTGATTTTCTTGTGCAGACCACATGCCTGCTCATACTCAAGACCCTCCCCTCACTGTGCTCAGCAGTCAGGAAGTATTGTCATAAATTCTTCTCAGTTTTTCCAGTCCTTCCAGAACTGCCTTAAAATCACCCTAGACTTCAAACCCTGTCACTATTCTCCCCCAGCTTCTCCCCTTCAGGGACACTAAGATTGTCAGGTGTTATGCTCCCTAATAAACTCAGCTGGCATTTGTTTTGAGAAATTCAACAGCTGGCATTATTTTTCCCGTTGTGGAGGTAAGGCATCTGCAGCTCAGAGAGATCACATTTCTTTTCTGATGAGCAACAAGTATTTACTCTTTTGAGGTCCTGCCGTGTGCTGGATGATGTGAATAGCTTACACGGTATTTCATTTGATAGCGACAAGAATTCCGAGAGTACTGATTCCAAGTGTTAATCCCTATTTTGTAAATGAGGCTACTGAGGACCAGAGGGGCTAAGCAACTTGCTAAAGGTAAAACAGCCTATAAGCGATAGAGCAGGGGATTAAAACCTCTGTTCAATTGGCTTAAAAGCCTCTTTAAATATCCCTAGTGGCTCCCTCATATGCCCGAAAATGGTTCTTGTTCCTTCCGTGGGTGCCTGAAGCCGTCCTCAGCCCATCCTCTTCATGGCAGTTTCTTCCTCCCCTCCCTTCACCTCTAACCCGCACCCCCGCCCACGAATACCAGCTGTTTAGTGTCCTAGCCCTTCTCCTGGGAGCCAGTGCTCTCCACCTGCAATGCCCACCAGCCTTCCTCCTCCACCTGACCCCAACCCCACCCCCGCCCACTTCAGCCATCCAGAACCTTCCCACTCTCTAGCTTCCATTCATTCCTTGTATGCTTCACATTTGCCTTTTCATATGCTCCTGACCGATTTTCCCAAGAAAACTGCAAGCTCCCAAGTTTTCGGAGGCTCCTCCCCAAGCCACCCGTGCCTCAGCCACACCCCGGTGCCCCTGAGGGTGGCTCACAGGTCAGCTATGAACCTGGGCCAGGCCTGTCATATCCCTGAGCCTCAGTTTCTCATCTGTGAAATGGGGATGATAATATCATATCACAAATGAATTTTGAGAGTCTGCCAGCTGGTATCTGTGAAAATACTTCAATTCTAAAGGACGTTTTCATGAGTTTTCTCTCTCACAGCAAAACCCCACAAGGATGGGACAACCTTATGGCTTGTCTGCACTCACAAACACCCAGAGAAAACCCTGGTCGGTCCCTCCAGGCAGGGCTCTGTCAAATGCCTGTGTGGCCAGCTCCGGGCTGAGGCGGGGCAGCGGGAAAGCCTATCCGGGAGTGTCCCAAAAGACAGGCCGAGAGCGCTCGCCCCTGCCTGAGTATGTGGGGCCTTCCTGGTGTTAACGGGCCTTTCATTCTGCATTTGTCCTGGTTTGACAGACTGCGGGCCTTGCTGACCCGGGAGGCACTGCCCTGCCCAGGGCTAGCCAGTTCTTAGAGATGGCAAACAACAGACTGCCTTACAGCTGAGACAGCCCCGACACTCGAGAGCCCCCCGAAATGAGTCCAGCTAGCCAGTTCCAAACTGCTGACTCTGTCACCTGTTCTTTTTCACGGAAACCACAATAAAGGCTCTTGCCCGTGTCTAACCGCCCCCTCGCCCTCACACCCCACAGCCAGAGCAGCGCCCTCTTTCCTCTGTCGCACCGCTGGGCTGAGCCCAAGTGGGGTCTGCAGGCAAGGACCTCTCCCTCCAAAACCGAGCACTCCCGCGGGACTGTGAGCTGGTTTTCTGCCCAGGATCCTAAAGGCCAAAACCCTCGAGCACTTTTTGATATTGCACCCAGCCGATGAGCATGAAGTACTGTTCCGGGCCCAGCACACCTGACTCAGTTCCTCCCCTCAGGGGACCGCCAGTCCAAGGGACCCCAGACAGCAGCAGCAGTCCCCACGTTGCCCATGTCTCTCTTGGGCCCCGGGGAGCTGTCACGTCTGCACCGAGTATGAGTGAGAATGGCCTGGGTCGTCAAGGTACCAATCCTCAGGCTGGTTCTCCAACGTCTGTTTGGTCGCCACGTCTATAAAATGAGGCAACTCGGCTCAGTGCCCTGCCCGAGGGGATGACAGGCCATCCAAGAGAGACTGCACGGGGGGCTCACGGGCGAGCACTAGACAGGAAGGGGCTGCTGTCCACCTTCTACTCTTCCTGGCCCTGCAGCTTTGGGTTTTTGTTTTCATTTTTTTTTTAACTGTAGCTGTATTTTTATTCACTTAAAAAAAATTGTATTTCCCTATGTTCCATACACCGTTTAGTGTACATTTCTAGGCGTGTAATCATGTCACCACCGTCACAGGTAAGACATCGAACAGTTAGTTACTCCATCCCTAGAGATTTCCTTCCCCTTCTCCTCTGTCTCAAGCCCCCTGCCCACTCCCAACCCCAGGCAGCCACTGATCTGTGTTCTGTTCCTATAATTTTGCCTTTTCCTCCATGTTACACAAGTAGAAGCATATGGTAGGATTATGTGTGGTGCAAATGAAATATGAATGGCTGGTTTATAAATGGGGTCACATAGCAGCCTCTGGAGACCGGCTTCATCTCCTTAGCAGGACGCATTTGAGATCCACCCAAATGCTTGCGGACCAGCTGGCTGCGGGCCGTCACCGCTGTGCGGTCCTCTACTGCACGGATGCTCCCCACGAGATGTGCACCAGCTGAAGGACGGCAGGCTCACTGCCTGCGTGAGCGGCTGAGCAATCAAGCTGCTACCAACATGTATGTTTGCGGTTTTGTGTGAACAGAAATGTCCTTGAACTTGGGTAAACACTGGCAAGTAGAATCTATGGGTCACACACGTGCATTAACTTTATAGGAGGAGTCGCACAGGTGCATTAACTTTATAGGAAATTGTCCGAAGTGGTTGTATCGTTGCATGTTTCCCTCCCTGTGAGAATTCTGGTTGCTCTGCTTTCCTTCTCAGCACTTGGTAATGTCCTCTTCCTCCCCGCCCTCCCTTCTTTTTTCTTCCTAGCCTTTATTTATTTATTTATTTAGGGAAGGGAGGGGCAGAGGGAGAGAGAGAGAGAATCTTAAGCAGGCTCCATGCCCAGCACGGAGCCTGATGCGGGGCTTGATCTCCCAATCCTGAGAAGATGACCTGAGCTGAAATTAAGAGTCAGACTCTAGGCATTCTAATAGGTGCATATGGACTTGTAACTTAAGACTGGGGTCCTGTGTTAGTTTGCTTGGCCTGCCATCATGAAGTATGTCAGACCCCCTGGTTCAAACAACAGATCTTTTCCTCACTGTTTTAGAGGCTGGAAGTCTAAAATCAGGGTGTCAAGAGGTTTGATTTCTTCTGAGGTCTTTCTCCTTGGCTTGGAAATGGCCACCTTCTCACTGAATCTTCACATAAGCAACTCTCTGCATGTGCACATTTCTGGTATCTTCCATGTACCTAAATTTCTTCTTTGTAGGACACCATCGTATTGGGTGAAGTCCTGCCCTAAATACCTATTTGAAGATAACGACCTCTTTTAAGACCATTGCATTCTGAAGCACTGAGAGTTAGGACTTCAGCCTCGGGATTAGAGGGGGACATAACCCAGCCCATAACAAGCAGTATGGATTCATCTCAGCCCAAGCCCGCGGAATGGGAACCCTAGTGTGCAAGTGGCTCTGACATGGGAAAGGGAGAGAAAATTCCTTAAGCCCAAAAGACAGAGTGGGATCCATCACCTCGGGACAAAACGCTGGAAGCATCCTTCCATTAGGAGTGTGAGAAAAGCCTAGGCTCTAGAATCAGACCTCAGCTCTGCTCTTTCCTGGCCACATGGACCCACTGCGGCCCTTGAGCAGTCACCTTGTTTTAGGGACACTTCGGTCATCTGTAGCAGCAGGGAGATGACATGGAGGGCCAGAGTTACCAGGATAACCAGCTGAGCCACGTGGAAACTACAATTGGCTTTATTAGTATTTCTGTAATTCAGTTTTGCTTCTCTTTAGCTGAGCTGTAGGGAAACTTCTGGCATTTTCCCCACCTCCTGGGGTTTGTGTTAAGGTCCAAGTGCTTAGTAAATGTCAGCAGTTGGATTTAAAGATTTGGTGAAATTGGTTACCAGAGACTCACAATGTACTCGCACATTTGTATATGATTAGAAAACTGTCAAGTGCTCTAGAAAGTTATCCATGGGGATTATTTTCAAAGGTCTAAGATGTCTCTACCTCCCCTTTCCACCTGTATTTCTCACGGATATATGCATATGCTCAGTGAAGGTGTGTGAGATCCGTCCTTGTCCCTATCCATCCTTGATAGGCTAGGGGAGAGAGGACAGACGGAACAATAAGCAGAAGCCAGGACAGAACATGCCGGCATCTCCTCCCCGTCGCTGGGCAGGGACAGGCCACGGCAGAAAGGAGGCCCTTCCTCCATCTCCACACAGATGCTGCTGCTGTCCAAGGTTGGAGGGCTCGCTGCCTGTCCCAGGATTTACCAGCACATCAAGAGCTCACAACAGAGAAGATGGTTTCCTCATGATGAGACTGAAGCTTCTGTCTCTTCCCCAAAATGGAGAGTGTCTTCTTTTTCAAAGCCTCAGGATCAAGAAATGCGGAATTAATGCCAAGAGCTCAGCCCTGAACACACTATCAGATGTCTTTGTCCCCTAGCTATGCACGAATGCCTCCTTACCTTGCTCACCTAGGGCTGCCAGGGCTGTATCCTGAGCCCTTGGAGTCAGCAGCCCAAGGCAGCAGAATAAACATGCACGATTCTGCACAGAAGAGCTGCCTGGGGCTTTCGAGCCCAGATTTGATTCGAAAGAATGAGGGGCAAGCCATGGCACTTTCCCCAAAGCTCCTGCAAGCATAATAACACCCGTGCTGAGAGGACCAGGGTGGGGCCAACCACTTCTCCGGGGCCACCTGCCACCTTGCTCCTGTAGGGACTCTTAGCTCCAAGAAAAGCAGGCCCTCTCAGCACCTGTAAGCCTGGCCTTCTCTCCTCTGCAGTTCTGCTCACCCCTTCCTTCCCTGCAGCTCAACAAATGTCCTCTAAACACTTGTGATCTTCTTAACCCAGGCTGGGCAATGGGTACGTAGAGGTGAGTGAGATTCGGTGACCTCCACAGTCCAGGGGAGGGGGCTGGGCCCTATACAGACCAATATACACACTGCGCTAAGGACCAGATGGCGGGGCACAGGTGCTTTGAGAAAGCAAAGCGCAACCCAGCTTGGAGGCAATCTGGGGAGTCTTCCTGAAGAAGGTGAGTACTGAAGAGAATAGAAGGTCAACCAGAGGAAGCTGAAGGCATTGTAGGTGGACAGGATGAAGGAAGGGTGGGCCTTCTCCCCCTCAAGGACACTATTCTTCCCTGAATCTTACCTGCCAGTGCAACCCAAACCTCTCTTAGTGCCCATGGCTCTGGGAGCCACATGTTCATCGGAGACTTGTGTGTGTGTGCGTGTGTGTGTGTGTGTCAGAGGGTGTGTGTGTGTTAGGGAGACATCTGTTGTCCCCTTCTAGCCTCTGGGCCACCCGCATGAAAGCTGGCAGAGCTTTCCTGTGAAACGTAAATGACTGTGTCTGCAGGGCTGCCCGCACAGCCTCACGCCCCAGCCGTGTTTCTTCCACAGTAACACTGATAATCACGGCACGCCCCTCCAGGGTTCCCGGGGTGACAGGGTAAAAGTGATGGGTATGTACAAAGCATTTAGCAAGTGCCTGGCACACACATAGGGCTAACTACGGGGTAGTCCGTATTCTGGAAGGTTCCTAGAGCCACTGAGCCGAGGTACAGGATGCCGCTCTGGAGGCCCCAGGGCGCAGTGCGAACAGCCCACGTGTGCGGGCCAGGTGCTGGGAGAGGGGGTGTTCGGCCCCGGCTCTGCCACCTCGGGCTGGCACCCAGGACCTCTGCCTTCTGTGGCATGGCCGTCCAGCAGCGGTGTTCTCTGACCTTCCCCTGGAGCAGTGAGCTGTCAGGCCGCCCTCGGGTCCCCCACTGGCCATCTGCTTTGGAGTCACGGAGGATGGCCCGGTGCACCTGACTTGTGGACCCAGAGCCCACTTCCTCACTGGCCAGGGGCCTCCCTGCCTCCTCCACACGCCCACCTCCAGCCTCACAGCAGTGGCTGTAGAATCTCCCGGCTGGTTTCCGCCTTGGCCTCTCCCCTCTCAGGGGGCACGCCCCGCCTGCTGCTGACACTGCTAGGGGGGGCAGGGTGCTCAGCTGCCCCCCACCAGGCTGCCCAGTGTCTCCGCAAAATCTGCACAACTGAGAAGCTGTCCTCCAGGGGTGGCAGGGGGGCCCCAGGCAGGTGGGCCCATGTGCTCTGGGGACCCAGCTGGGAAAATCACAGCGCTGACCCCCAGGGCTGGTGAGTGTAAGAACCGCAAGGTGCCTGCCCCGAGCCAGGGTGTGGTCTGTGTCAGGGAGCAACGGATGTCTTCTTAAAAAGGACGTGTGATTAGATCAAAGCCACCCCCAAGTGCCAGGAGGAAGGGTCTCAGGAAGGAAAGCTCCGGAATCAGAATTCACAACTGCAACTACAGTCTCACCTGTGGGCCTGAGAATGTGGGGGAACACGACCGGAGCGGAGGAAACGGGAGCTGGGTCTGGAGACGAGGAGACACACTCTTCCACCTGAACGACAGGGAGGAGGGCAAGCAAAGCTGGTCCAGGGGAAGCCTGGGGACTACCGGCCAGGAGCTGGAGTCCTGTTGGATGCGCTGTGGCCTTGAGCAGCAACACAGCTGGACAACTCTAAGGACCTACGTGTTCCTGCATTTGGTGTTCCTGCCGGGACGGTGGGACAGAGGTTGGCAGTGTATGCCATCTAGGCAGGGAGATGAGGGCACAAGAGCTTTAACCCCGGCACGAGTATGGGACCTGAGGACAGCGTTGCCTACACCCTCCGAGCGCCCGGGAAGCAAGGCTGAGGCGGGAGCGGCACCGTGGGCCGCCATCTGGGAGGCAGGTGTGCTCAGAGGCACTTAGCTCCATACGGGCCGCTGTCCTGCTCTTTGCTGGGATTTCTGCGGGGAGGGACCCTGGCCATCTGGCCTTGAAGGCCAGAAAAGAATAAGAGCAGCTTCCCCACAAGGCAGATAAAAGGAAGCCTCAGTCCTCAGGGCCACACAGGATCTTCAGGCTTAACCCCTTGGGTCCCACCCATCCTCTGGGGTGCCGGGACTGGGGGGGAACCACAGCTGACCAGGGCCCCAGACATCTCCCATTTCAAGTGTGGCCCATTTGCTTCTACCCCAGACGCAGCTCAGAGAGATCGGAAGTGTTCTGGTGACTGAGGAGGCAGAGGTGAGGTCTGGGAGGTTGGGAAGCCTCGAGGGTTAAGAGGGAAGGCCTTGGCTTCTCCCGCTCCGGCTCCGGGGCCACTGCAGCCACTGGGCTCCCTGAGGGCACGGCTGCCACACTTACCTGCATTGTGTCCCTGGACGCACCATGAGAGGACACAGAGGATAGCAGGCTCCCAAGAAAGGTTAGGGCCTGAGCTAGTGTGGCACTGGGGGGATGGGAACTGCGTGGAACAGTCTTCTCTGTGAGGTGGAACTGGCAGCAGAGCAGGGAGGTTCAGAGGCTTGGAGGTGAGCTCTTAGGTCAGCGGAGTCTGAACCAGCGCGTTCTTGGGAAGTGACATGACCAGTGGGACAAGGTGGGAGAATCTTCTAGACCGTGGGTTCCCGCATAGAAGCATATGTTTGTGGGTGGTGGGGAAGGGTGAAGGGGTGGTTGGTGGGGACGGTCTGCTGGAAGTCATAGTACAGCCTGCTCGTTGGCTGGGCAGTGCCAAGGGGAGCAGGGGGCTGGGTGGCCCACCGTGGACGCCCACAGTCAGGATAGGGAGGCCTGGGCTTTAAGTTCCTGTAATTCTAAAAAGCAGCAGTGACACAAATTTTCACCACTGAGTTTCACCCTGCCCCCGCCCCCCCCACAAGGTTTGCAATTTGCTTCCAAATTCATGGGTTTCTCCCGGGCCTTTCTGAAATCCTCAAGCAGAGGGAGAGGTGAAGGAAGGCTCAGCAAAGTCCCTTCTTGCCTCTGCGGGGCCCGGTTCATGCCCCCCTTTGCGGCTCTGCATTTGTGCCCGCAGAGCATTCGCCTCCCGCTGCTGAGAAGCTCCAGAGTCCAGAGTGGGGAGGGAAATTTCTCCCAGGGCCTCCAACGAAGTCGGGATCGGGGGGGCCCTCCTGGCTGCCCCGTGCTCCTCTCTGCTGCTCCTGGTGTCACAGTGGGCCCTGGCCCTGCCCCAAGACCCCAAGCGTGATGACAATCCAGAGAAAGGAGTGGAAGGGACTGGGGAAGATGGGGAATCCACTCAAAGAAGAGCCCACAGTCCGCGGGCCTCCCCTTACTGGTGCTTAGAGCAACCCTCTCTGTGAGCAGCCGCCCCTGCTCTAAGCCCGAATCGTGCGCGACCACGCGTCACGGCTCTGCTGACCCCAGGCTCGGGGCTTCCTGGCCACGGCTACTTGGTCCAAGTGAAAGGCCAGGGAGCTGGGTCTTCAACGGGTTCTCCTCATCCTCCATGGGCCACTGGAACCTCCAACTCTGCTTCAGCCTCCCGGGCTTGGGCCACCATCTCTGGAGGCCAGGCCTCTGGACGCCTCACCCCTTCCTGTCTCTCCCTCCCATGCCAGGAGAAATGCAAACCTTCCGTGTAGCGTGCCAGCCCATCAGTCAGAGTGTAACACCAGACACGAAACTCTCTGTGGGTGGTGTTGGGACAGTGGGGCTGCCCAGGGCTGCCTGGGTCACTGGACTGTCGACTTTGGCTCCGTGACGGGCCTGCGGCTGCTCGGGCTCCTTTCTGGAATGGTGAGTATGGAGTAAGGAACATTCACCGCGTGCCTCCTCTGCGCCTGTCTTCACAGCAGGTTTGGAAGACGCCATCGATTTCATAGATTCCTCACCACAGCCCTGAGGGGTGGGCTTTGTTACCCCCCCAACCTTAGAGATGAGCGAACGGAGGCACGGGGCTTTTCCGACACCACCCTCCTGAGACCTGGGTCAGGGCTTGAGTGCGATTTTCACCCTAGCACTTTCCCTCTTTTCCAAGCAGGGGGCAGGGGGCAGGGGGCAGGGGTGCTTGCTCCTCACGGGAAGTGCTCCCTCAGTGGAAGCAGCTCCCTCATCCCCAGGGCACACAACCTGGGAAAGGGGCATGGTGGCAGAAACCTGGGCAGACCTGGAGAATCGCATTGCCCAGAAGCCGCCTGCAGGGCTTGGTGCACCTCCCAACCCCCCCCAGTAACTCCTGGGGGACCCGGCTCCTAAGTCATGCTGCCCCCTCCCGGGAGGGGCGGGTCTCCACCCCAGGCTCAGGGGGTGTCAGCTTGCTCTTGCCCAGCCAGGACACTGCTCTCTGCCACCTCCCTCCCCACCATCTCACCACAGCTCAGCCATGCCCGCCGCATCGCAGGGCTTCGCTCCTTCCCTTCCAGGCTCCTTGCTAAGCACATAGGTTTTCAGACGCTGCTTTCTCTGCAAGCCAAGTCTCCATGGCTGGCATCAACAGCAGCTGCCACGAGGCATCTCAGAGGCTAGGGGTAGCCAGTGCAGGTGTTCCTGTCTCAGGAACGTGTCTGAGATGCCGTCTGCTGAGCCTCCATTGGTCTGATTCTAGAAGACTACACCAGAGCCCCAGGATTTGCATGTTAACAGGCTCCCCAGATGACTGATGCTGGTGGTCTGGGCTCTGCACCTTGAGAAATTCCGAAGGACACCGAAGGATTGGCAGGTTTTCTAAATGGTTTGATACTCAACAAGAGAAAATGCTTTGAGAAAAGATGTGTGCAAACCACTTAGAGCTGTGCTGGAGGTGAGCAGGCATGCAGGGCGGGGCCCCAACTTGGAGCTGGCTGTTTGAAATAATTCATCACTTACAGACCCGACAGCAACTCGGCAAGACCTGCCTGATTAGCCCTTTGCACTGAGGAGGGACACCGAGGCTCAGGGAGGTTCAGAACGTGCCCAGATTTTCACAGCTATCAGTTCAGGAATTCGAAGCCGTATCTAGCTGATTTCAGAAGACTTATTTACAAATATTGCTCTGTCGGCCCTGAGCAGGTATCAGGATGCCGAGACCTTCGTGCGGGGCCCGCCACAGAGTCGGTGTGAAAAGCTGTTAAGCGATGGAAGAAAGCATGAAGGAATGAATGCATCAACGAGAGAACAGAACTGCTTTGAGATTAAGGAAACCAGCCCAAGAGGTTCCCTCTATGACTCATGCCCAAACATCCCCTCCCCTCATTTCTTTAATCTGAAAACTGACCCGGCTAAGTTTGCCCAGTGGATAAGGCTAAGCAACTCACCTGCACCTTTCATCTGCCACCTGAACCCAAAGAGGAAGCTGGGGCCCAAGATAAGGCTGAGGAGGGCAACATCTGGCATCGTTACAGACTTGAATTAGCCATTTAACTTGACGTCTCAAATAGGAGGTCATTGGGCACCTCCCAAGTGCCATGCCGCGCGCTGGGCCCTCAGGACGAGGCAGGAAACTAGAGAGTGCCTGCCCTTGGGAGGCTCGTGGTCTGCCGGCAATCCCGAGGTCAGAGATGGGCTTGTGCCAGCATGCATGATGCCGCGCGGCAGGGGCTCGGCTTTCAAGCTGGGGACACAGAGGTGGGGAGCTTCGAGGCAGGAGTTAGCAATGCGAAGAATGGGGCCATCCCTCCGTGCCAAATGGCTCCAGGGCAAATTGGTGCTCACTGTGCTTGGTTTTCCTGGTTTGGGTCAAGAAGGCTTTCCCAAGCCGTCGTCCATGCCCACAGCTTAGCGCACACTCGGCACCTGCTCCCCAGCTGGGTCTCAGCTTTGCCTCCAGGAATAGTGACCCAGCCTGGCCTTTTCACTCAGGCCTCCCACCTGCCTTCCCACCCCTTCAGCCAGTGCGCCATGGAGGCCACCTGGTCCGGGACCAGCCACTGGTCCTCAGTTTTCAAGGATCTAGTGAGCTGGCTAAAGAAAGTCATATGAAAAACTGCATCCTATTCTTATAGTCAAAGGTAATAGATACTCAAAACCCATTACTTCCTAGCTATTTAACATTTCATCTACTATTATATATTTACTTTTATTATTTATAAATTTATTATTTAATATTATTTATATTTGCATCTATTATATCTGTGGGGTGGAAATACAGGGTAGCGGCAGTACCAGGCATCCTTCCGTGATGTCTGAGTAGCCTGAAATGATCGTGATACGAGTATTTAGACCACAGGAATCAGTGTGAGCTATTGTTATTGTCTTGTTTATGAGAGTGAGAAAATGTTAATGATACAGTTAAATGTAAGTTTGTTGTACATAGCACTTACATTGTGGATAGTGAAAAGAATCAAGAAAATACTCTTGCAGTATTAAAAAACTATTATTTGATTGAGCAAAGGAGTTGGTTGCATCACTGATGAATGAGTGAAGTTCCACTAGGCATCTTCATGGTGTCACATTTGTCTCACGGAAAATAGCAACCAGCACACTTTAGACGGAGAGACACTGGAAATAAGCTCCTCATCAGTAATGTGTCAGACTTTGCTGTTTCAAATTGTATTCAAGTGTTTACTCATAGTCTGATTTTGTGACTCTTGAGTAATAAATTATAAGGACTGTGGATTTTGCAATAAATAGAAGGTCACCTTGAAAGTTTAAGGTGTAAGGAATTTATGGTTAAGATTACTGAATATTTTACCTTTCGTAAATTGTGTGCTGTAACCCCTTCTATTGGTTTGATTCATAATAAACCTATGTACATACATGTGCACACTTTTTTTGGAGAGCTGGGCTGTCTTCAGCTTGTAGCCTACTGTGTTTGGAGAATTCTATCCAATTTATCTTCTTTTTTTTTTTTTTAAAGATTTTATGTATTTATTTGAGAGTGAGCAGTGTGTGTGCGCATGCGTGTGTGCACAAGCAAAGGGAGGGGCAGAAGGACAAGCAGACTCCCTGCTAAGCAAGGTCTTCCGAACCCAGGACCCTGGGATCATGACCTGAGCCGGAGGCAAACACTTAACTAAGCCACTCAGGTGCCCTCCAAGACATACCTTCTCCACCAGTTCTCAATCCCTTTCCAATCTTTCCCCTCACGGATTCACAAAACAAGTTTTCTTTTCAAAGGTAAGCCCTCTCTCTCCTCACTCACAACATTTGAAAAGGAGAGAAATGAGAGGAAGATATAAATAAGACCTTCTGGAGAAGCCCCATCCCACGAGGCCATTGTGACGGGCAAACCTCAAGTGCCCAGGATCCAGACCCACATGGGGGCCTTCACACACTCCATCTTGTTACAGACTCTCATCCGGGAAGATGACACGGCCCTTCTTCTGCGGTATTCACTCAAGGCCCTGCTTACTTCTTGAGGAGTTTCTAGATAACCTAGAAAAGACAGAGGGGTTTGGTTTCCCGGGGCTCAAGTACACCATCATGGAGCTGAACCCGAGGGAGGCAGCACCCTACCCATCATGTTTATATCCTAGACATCACAGACTTTCCCCACCGTGATGTTAGATGATATAATTAGGCCTCTACAGAAATCACCAGAAGTGGCCCAAGTCTTGTATGGGTCAGCAGTCCCTACTGGCTAAGGTAGGGCTCAGAGCTCTTAATTCAGTGACTCAGAGAAACAGGGGACAGATCTGGGCTACTAGGCACCTGGCACTATGCTAAGACATTCCATGCCACGTAATCCTCCTGAAGCCCCATGAGATGCGCCTACTGTTATCCCTGGTATCAGACATAGACAATGGCTCAGAGAGGCAACCCACCCACGGGGCTCCCGAAGCGGGCAAGTGGGGGCTCAGGCTATAAACCTGCAGGCTCTCCCAGTCCCAAGGCCTCACTGCCAGCTGGGCTCACCCTCTGGCCTGTCCCCCTTCCTGCTGTGGCCCAAAGTGCAATTCCGCAGGGACGGGGCCCGGCTGGGGCCCAGTCTGAAAGCAAGCGCTCTGACAGCTGCTACAAAACACGATTGAAACACAAACAAATGACAGCAAAGTAACCAACTTCTCTGACTTAGTTTTTCTGTCTATAAAATAGGTTATTGAGAAGCCTAAATGAGAAAAGTCTGTGAAAAGTGCCTGACACACAGAGAGAGCTGGGTGGGGTCAACTCTAATTAATAACACACAAGATGACTCATAGAAACCACCCAGAAGAGAGGCTAGCATACACAGTATAGTCAATAAATACTATTATTTATTGTTACTAATATTTTCTGTCCCTTACGAGAGCTACAGCAAGCTTCCTGCTTCTAGAATATTCATTTGAGGCAGCCATTCCTCTATCTCTCCTGCCTTCTGCAGGATACTTTGGGTAACATGCAGGCATCTCTGGACCAGTTTGGGGTCCCACCTGTGATCTTTAATATTTCTCTGGGAGAGGGGAAATGCGTTCTGAGTTCCAAATAACTGACATTATTTGAAAATAATGGCAGCGATGGCTGGATTTCTCGTGGTTTTCAAACATTTTCTTTTTTTTTCAGCTACAGCCACCTTTGTTCAAATAACATCTTGCATGCCGGCCTTGGATAGAAAACAGACTTTATAATCAACAAGCGCTGTTGTGATTGGGGGGGGCAGAGGTGGCCTAGAGCCTGCCCCCCGCAGCGGGCTCTGACAAGCACGGGATAGCCCCCCAGCCTATACTGCCGGCAGCGGGCACTTCGGAAGACCAGCTGGATTATTCGGTTTATCGAGAATGGTCTTTTGTCCAGCCACAGGGGACAGTTAGGACGCATGAGATGCCTTTGATGGAAGGCTTCTGTCTTGTTTTAAATATGCCTCTGTTTAAGCAGAAGTAATCGTTTCACTGTGATGCCAGGTTAATGCGGTACTCTGCTGAACCTTGAGATATTGACGATATTGCTTTTCCATGGATCAAACACAGCAGATCAAAGTCTAGATTTTTCAGAATTCTCCTGTAGAAGGAAATTCCTCCAGGCAAAACTTTGAGGTTTTCATAGTCTTGAAAACCAGCCTTGACTTTCTTCTGGCAACAAAAGAGATCCTTTTATTTGTGCCAAGCAGGAATAGATTTCTTCTCAGAAACTATTTTATAGATTACGTGTCACTTCCTACTTTCCTTTTCGTTCTCATAGTAATTATCTTCCCTGAGGAGAATGCCCGCGTGGCATACAGTAGGTGTGTTTCAGCAGATAAGCTCTGTAAGCCAACCCCGGGGGCGAGCACCATTGTTTCTGCAGCCCTTCTAAATCCCCAGCCCCGCGTGGGCAGCATCTCCTTCAAAGGACCATAGTCTCTGGGCCAAGAAAGTAATTAAAAAAAGAATTCCAAACCTTATCCGGGCTCCTCAAGACTGTGAAGAGGATCCAAATCTGGAGTCTACAGCAACAACACCTAGCATGTCCCTCATGTCCACCCCACCAGGTGTCCGGGTCACTGTGCACTCCGCTGGTCTCCCAAGCCTTTCTCCACCCAGCCCTGCCCTGCGACGCTGGTTTCGGGATTATTTTGGGTGGGTGGAGAGGAGGCGGTGAGGAGGGAAAGTCTGGAGGCTCTCTTTTCATCTTCGTGACTTGGGGTTTGAGGTTTGCTGCGCTCCAAATTATATTCGTGTTATTGTCTGATTTTGTGCACGGTACAAATGGATGATCCCAGCTGCACGTACTGTGTATGGCATCTGAACCAGCTGGCTCAATGGAGCCATATTTCTGAGTTTTAGGAGCTTCTTTTCTCACTTTATGAGTTTCTTATGGCTCATATGGCAAAGAAAACCTCGCCCCTATATCATTATTATGGCCACTCTTTTACATAGGGCACAGGAGGGCCCTGATGTATACTTCTGTTTGCACTTGGTTAACCTATTGTAATTAAGGTTACCTAAAGTAGAAGAAGTTATTCCTCTGGAAGTCTATAGAAAGGCAGATGCTTGATGGTAAAATTAGAAGTCCCTCCCTTTTCTCTGATGATGGGAAGTTAGTGAAATTGTGGGCAACTGACAATGATTAGAGTAAGAAATATCCTCTGAATTTGTTAAAGACAGACCCTTAAAAATCAGAAAAGTCTTCAGAAAACAGCTCAGTGGAAAAGGAAGCCCTTATGAACAGGTCTGGGACCACCCTTGACGATCATACTCTTATTCACCTTGAAATGAGACTTTCTCTGCAGCAGCAGCAGAGTTACAAAAGGATAGATAAAGAATTGATGGAATTGATGACCTCCCTGTCTTCAGGAAGGGCCTGCTCCAAGGGAGTCATGGTCAAAGGCAAGCAGACGCTGACCAGATGCGGTGGTCTAAGCACACTAGACTGTTACTGATCGAGAAGCTCACGCTGTGGGGGCACAGAGCAAGAGTGACCCAGTCTCCCTGTGGGTAATGAGGGCCAGCGAAAGCCCACACGAAGCAAAGAAGATGGGGAAGGATGTGCCAGACTGAGGGAACAGCATGCACAAAGGATCAAATTCATGGGTGTCCAAGTGGGGTTAGGAAACGGAGTACCCCCATGAAGCCGGAATGTGGGAAGCAAAGAACTAAGCCTGTGAGTGGAGCTGAGGATTCATCATATGTCTGTGGAGGACAGAAGCACAGAAGCCTGGAAAGGCTAAGATGAAACAAACAAGGAAGACTGACATTGACAGTTTTCTTGTTAACAGAGGCACCCAGCTGGTAGACGGGACTCAGCCATGACCACCTGAAGCCTTACCTTCTAGCCTCGCAAGTGAGCCTTCACCTCCACCAAGCCCTCCCTCCTTCAGATACTATGACAGGGCTCAGACATTGAAGACTTTAGCAGATATCCCAGGTTTCTAAGAGACACAAACCAGTACCTTCTAATCAAAGATTGGAACATTTGGGGGAGACAGTGTGGGACTGCCGTAACTGCACGATCTAATGGAAGAGGCCCAGAGCTGCGTGTGCAGTCCAGGCCGGAGCAGGGAGACAGGCAAAGCAGCAGCAGGAATAATTCAAGAGAGAAGCCCATGGGAAACCCAACCTCTTTAGACAGATACATAGACAGATGATGATAGATAGAAAGATAGATTGATCCATGCAATTTGTGCCATCTAGTTGTCTCTTAGCATGTGACTCAGAAGTCCCTTGTGTTGCTTTTCTACTGTGCAGTTAGAAACACAAGTGTGCCTATCCCAGCAAAGGCCTTCTTCTCGCGTTCTTTCCAAAGTGGTGCTAGATCCGATTCAGAGTAGATTGCCTTTCATCCGTGAATAATGGACCACTCTCAACCCCAACGCCCCCAAAACACTCAGCATAAAAAATACAGAAAAGTAATAATCAGAAATTATTTTAAGAATTCCATACACCAGGGGCACCTGGGTGGCTCAGTTGGTTAAGCGACTGCCTTCGGCTCAGGTTATGATCCCAAAGACCCGGGATCAAGTCCCACATCGGGCTCCCTGCTCGGCAGGAAGCCTGCTTCTCCTTCTCTCACTCCCCCTGCTTGTGTTCCCTCTCTCGCTGTTTCTCTCTGTCAAATAAATAAAATCTTTAAAAAAAAAAAAAAAAAGAATTCCATACACCAGCATCTTCGAGCCAAGGATCTTCAGACCCTGGAGGAGTATACCATTTCCAAATGGTGAGAAAAGCCACTAAAAGTCCAAATTCCTTCCTCATATTGAATTCCTTGATGTTTGTCAAGTTTCACCTATCATTAAAAATGTTAAGATTTGAAAAAAATAAATACTCAAGTCTCTATGTACATAGAATATCCTTTTCAACAGTAGAACAATAATCTCCACAAGACATTTTACAAGGAACTGAGGTCATATAAAGTACTATTTATTAAAAATTGCCCCCTACCTTTTTACTAACTGAATTGTTTTCTTTTTAATATCCGATTACCTTTTATTCCACGGTGCTTTTTAAAGACAGATTAGAATAAGTGCAATGAAGCCAACCACATATAACAATGTTTGAGTATAAGAGCCTAGATTTTTCTTCCGGCTTTGCCACCAACTGGCGTTTGAAGGGCAGAGCTTTTGACATCACCGAGTTTTTATTTTTCTATCTGGAAATTGACTAAGATGATCTCTAAGGTCCTTTCTGCTCCGATATCTTATGGTCTTATCCATCTTTGGCATACAGCAGGAGCTTAATAAGTATCTTGAATGGATGAGTGTGGAGTGATTCTCTGCTATGCTTAAAAATGACAGTGTAGTCTGAGTTGCTTTGCTCCCATTTACATCGGTGCATGGCGGTTAGAGTGAGCAAGTACTCTAGTTAAAGAGATGTTAAAGGGAACATTCGCTATTATTGTCTTGCAGGTACTTGAGACTGATTTTCCAGCAACCAATTAAAATCTTTAAAAAACCTTGTGGGTCAAACGAGGTATTTCTATGACCTGCCTCCAGAACAAATCTGTCCTGCAAGATGTGTGATTGGATCTGTGCTTTAGAAGTTCAATATGTGGCTTGAATTTGGAAAGGGGGACCTGGGTGCAGTCCATGCTGTCTTATTTTGCACAGATTCATGTTTGTACCTGGGGACTCTTACCAGATATGCACCAAAATCAACAGTTATGAGACGGGCAGTGAGAATTTCCTCTGAGACACACTGGAGTCTGGCAGAAATGATCCATGGGATGGTTATTTTAAAACACCAGCAGAACATTCCAGTGCAAAGGCTCACAGTTAAATAGAGCACCCTGTTGGGTGATATCACTCCCCTTGAACTCACATACTCTGCCTCTTGGAGACTGAAATCCTAACAGATGAAACAGTGACTGTGTCAATCTGCCTTGGGAACTAGAAGAGCAAAGCCACAGAGAGGGGCCAACTGCAGCAAGTCAGAGATTTAACATAGGAATTCAGAAAGCCGGGGAAAGGATGATAAGACCCTGGGCAGGGGAACTTGTAAAAAAATATTAGAACTTATTATATTTTAAATGCATGGAAAATAGAATAAGCAAAGAGCTAATTCTTTAAAAGAGTCTTAAGCACTTTTTTTTTTTTTAAGTCTTATAAACCTTAAGGGGAATCACAGAATGTGATTCCTTGGATCCTTTCTATCTGAAGACTTGTATCTCTTCTTAAGCTCTGGGAAATTTGAAGTAATAACTCTGATTCTTTTTCTCCTCTCTGGCTTCTTTGCTTTTCTTTCTGTGAATCTCTAACCAGGAAAGGTTGAGATGTTAGAATCTGTCCTATAAGACTCTTTCCTTTCATACCTTCTACCTCTGAGTCCTTTGGAACTGTGTTCTGGAGAAAAGAAATCCTTTGGCTTGATCCTTGAGGTCAATCATTCAACCTTAAGGTGGGCTTGTCACTTGGTCCTTATAACTGTGATTGTCACAGTTTAACTTCCAAGATCCCTATTTAATTATACCAGCATGTTCTTGTTGTAGAGAACTGAGGCCAACTCTTAAGCTTCTAACAATTATACATTTTTAGTAATTCTTGTTTCACGTTCTTAACTCAATTTACTTGGATGTCAGCTTTTCTCTTGTTGAGTCTGCGGCCTCTCTGGCATGTGTTGGTGTTCTTCGAGTGTGACGGGGGCCTTGTTTGCCTGTGAGATTTTGCGGAGATGCTGGGCAGCCCAGTGGGAGGCAGCTGAGCCCTCCCTCGGACCAGTGCTGGCAGCAGGCCGGGTGTCCCCCCTGAGAGGTGGAAACCAGCAGGGAAATCCTACAGCCACTGTCACCCCACGGGAGGTGGGTGTGTGGAAGAGGCTGGGAGGCTCCTCCTGGCCAGTGAGGGAGTCAGCTCCGGGGTCCACAGGCCAGGCACAGCAGGCCGGTCTCTGCGACTGTAAAGCCGGGGACCAACACCCGAGGGCAGTACAGCAGCTCACGGCCTGGGGGTCGGAAGAATGATGCTGATTGGAAGTTCTGAGCCTAAGGGTGAAGTTGAAAACTGCAGGCTTCTGGCAGGATGGCAGGTCTCCCTTGCTGGGGCCAGGCCCACGGTCTAGAGAAGGGCCTTCCATCTCCCACCCGGAGGCTAGAGTGCTGTCCCCTGCAGTTCCGCAGACTGGTTACAACTGGGCACTCAGTCGGGTGAATGCTCACTTGCCCTCCGTCCCAACAGGGTCACCATCCTCAGCAATCCCCGGTGATCCACCACTTCCCCTCCCCCAGGCTGGGGTTCTGCATTTCCTCCTGGTGGTGGCATCCAGGTCCAGAGAACCCGCTTCTCAAACACCCACCTCTTTTGGTTTGGTTTGGTTTTTGCGTTACCTTTATTCCTACTCCAGAGGCATCCAATGCTGCCTTTAGGGAGTCTTGCAGTGTAGGGCAGGTGGGTTCCTGGCTCCCCCTGCCCATGGGAGCCAGCTCAATTATTCCTCTTTATTATTATTTTTGTGTGTGTGATGAGGATTTTAAAGATCTTCTCTCTTGACAACTTTCAAATAGGCACTATAGTATTAATTAACTATAGCCATTGTGTTGTATGTAACATCCAGGACTTATTTATTTCCTAACTAGAAGTTGGTACCTTTTGACACCCTTCACCTATTTTGTTCATCCTCTACCTCTGCTTCCAGCACCCACCCATCTGTTCTCTGTACCCATACAGTTGTTATTTTTTTAATTTTAAAAATTCACATATAAGTGAAATCATATAGTATTTGTCTTTCTCAGACTTATTTCACTTTGCATAATGCCCCCAATTTCTAGTCAAGTTGCCACAAATGGGAAGAGTTCATTCCTTTTTATAGCTGAATAATATTCCATTGTATATGTATATATATCATGTCTTTTTATCCATTCATCCATCAACGAACACTTAGGTTGTTTCCATATCTTGGCTATTGTAAATAATGCTGCAATAAACATGATGTATTAGTGTTTTCATTTCCTTTGGATAAATACCTAGAAGTGAGATTGCTGAATCATAATTTTTTTAGGAACTTCCATACTGTTTTCCACAGTGGTTGCACAAGTTTACATTCCTGCCTACATTGCAGAAGGTTTTCCTTTTCTC
Source organism: Spilogale gracilis (assembly GCA_004023965.1). Lineage (NCBI taxonomy): Eukaryota > Metazoa > Chordata > Mammalia > Carnivora > Mephitidae > Spilogale > Spilogale gracilis. The sequence continues at coordinate 92,128 of PITA01005361.1, forward strand.
CACATTCTTGCCAACACTTACCTCTTGTCTTTTTGATATTAGTCATTTTAACATGTGTGAGGTGATATCTCATTATGGTTTTAATTTGCATTTCCCTGATGATGAGTGATGTTGGGCATCTTTTCATCTACCTGTTGGCCATCTGTATGTCTTCTGTTTTTTTAAAGATTTTACTTATTTATTTGCCAGAGAGAGAGAGAGAGAGGACATAGGCAAGGGGAGTAGCAGGCAGAGGGAGAAGCAGGCTCCCAGCTGAGCAAGGAACCCGATGTGGAACTCGATCCCAGGACCTTAGGACCATGACCTGAGCTGAAGACAGATGCTTAATGGATTGAGCCACCCAGGAGTCCCTGTGTGTCTTCTCTAAAAAAAGGCTATGCAGATCCTCGGTCCATTTTTAAATTAACCAATATATTGGACAATCTGATAGAAATGGATAAATTCCTAGAAATATACAACCTCCCAATCTCAACCATGAAAGAATAGAAAATATGAAAAGACTGATTAATATTAAGAAGATTAAGTCGTAATTAAAAACCTCCCAACAAACAGAAGTCCAGGAGCAAAGAGCTGCACTGATGAATTCTGCCAAACATTCAAAGAATTAATACTGATCCTCTCAAAATCTTCCAAAAAATGGAAGAGAAGGAAATACTTTAAAACTTATTTTACAAGGCCAGCATTATTCTGATATCAAGACCAGACAGACACCACAAAAACAAAAGAAATTATACATCAATATCCATGATGAACATAGATGGAAAAATCTTCAACAAAATACTGGCAAACCAAATTCACCAATACATTAAAAGGATCATACACCATGATCAAGGGGGATTTATTACAGGGATGCAAGAAAGTTTTGACATTTGCAAATCAATCATATAATAACACTACATTCACAAAATGAAGGATAAAAACAATACGATAATTTTAGTACATGCAGAAAAAAATTGTTAAAATTCAATATTCACTCATGATAACAATTCTCAAACAAGTGAGTATACAGGGAATGTGCCTCAAAGTGATAAAGGCCATATATAACACGTCCACAACTAATATCATACTCAATGGTGAAAAAGTAAACACTTTTCCTCTAAGATCAGGAATAATACAGGGATGCCCACTGTCATCACTTTTATTCGACATAGTGTTAGAAGTCCTAACCAGAGCCATCAGGCAAGAAAAAGAATAAATTAGAAAGGAAAGAGTAAAACTGTCAATATTTGCAGATTACATGATATATATAGAAAGCCCTAACAACTTCACCAAAACACTAATCGAACTAATAAGCAAATTCAGTAAAGCTGAAGGATACAAAAACACCATCTAGAAATCTGTTGTGTTTCTACTCATTAATAATGATCAGAAAGAGAAATTAAGAAAACAATTACATTTATAATTGTATCAAAAATAATAAAATAACTAGAAAACATTAGCCAAACGGGTGAAAGACCTATATACTAAAAGTATAAAATACTGAGGAAAGAGATTGAAAAAGACAGAAATAAATGGGAAGATATGCTGTGTTCATGGAGTGAAAGAGTAAATATTGTTAAGATGTTCATACTCCGCACAGTAATCTACAGATTCAATGCAATCCCTATCAAAATTCCAATGGCATTTTTCACAGAAATAGAATGAACGATCCTACAATTTGTATGGAATCACAAAGAACCCCAAGTAGACAAGACAAGACAATCTTGAGAAAGAAGAACAAAGCTGAAGGCATCAAACTCCCTGCTTCCAAACTGTAGTGAAAAGCTATAGTAATCAAAACAGTGTGGTATTGGCATAAACACAAACACATAGATCAATAAAACAGAATAGAGATCTTAGAAATAAACCCATGTATGTACAGTCAATTAATTTACAACAAAGGAGTCAAGAATATACAACGGGGGAAGAACAGTATCTTCAATAAACGGTGTTGGAAAACTGGACAATCACATACAAAAGAATGAAGTTGGACCATATTTTCCACCACACACAAAAACTAACTCAAAATGTATTAAAGACTTGATTATAAGACCTGGAACCAGAAAATTCCTAGAAGAAAATATAGGTGAGAGGCTCTTTGACATTGGTGTTGGTGATGTTTCTTTAAAAATCTAACTCCAAAAGCAAAAGCAATAATAAAAAAAAAATAGACAAGTAGGACTATATCAAACTAAAAAGCTTCTTCACAGTTAAGGAAACCAACAAAATGAAAAGACAACCTAGTAGATGGGAGAAAATATTTGCAAATTATATATCTGATAAGGGGTTAATACCCAAAATATATAAAGCACTCCTAAAACTGAACAGCAAAAATCCCCAAGCAATTTAGCACTTCTTTTTAGCTCTGTCTTGGCCATCTGTATAAGTTTATTCTATTAAATACATTTTTAATAATTTGGGAAAATTAAAGAATCCCATTAGAATCTGGGAGTGCTTGAATTTAATTTTACAGATTTGTTTAGCGAACATTGGCATTTTAATAATTATAAGCCATATTTCAGTTCCGTGGATGAATTTACATTATGCAGCCAGCTGAAGTAATCGTTTACTTTAAGATGTAATAAAATTGTCTCAACATCCCATCTCACACCTGATAGAGTCCCAACACACTTCTCAGTCTCTGGGGTTTCAGGGCAGTGGAGGGGTTCGGTGTTTATTTTTCCCCAAGCCAGTTCCACTTTTCTGCTCCTACAGAATTTTTGATCTCCACTCTGGCTCTGACCCGTGCACGCTTGTCCCTGCTCCAGTCCACAACACCCCCTGGAGACAATCTGATCTTTTCACTGGCACTAACTCAAGGCCACAAGCCCACTAGATAGATGGCTTCGGGGTAGTGTTACAGTCTGAGCCCTCAAGTCAGAATGTCTGGGTCAACAGCTTGACTCCACTGGCAAACTGTGCACTTGGTCAAGTTACTTAACTTCGTTCTGCCTGAGTTCCTCATCTGTGATGGGAAATAGATTTTTCTGATAATTAAATGATATAAGCAGTTTAAATGCTTAGTGCATTGCCTAGATAGTAGGTGCTCAATAAACACGGACTTGTCATCACCACCCCAAACACCACCGTTACTTTCGCCATCGAAGACTTAGAAGCTACACAAATGGCTCACATGATAATGAAATAAAACAAATGGCTTTAAATATTGGACATATTTGCAGGCTCACTTTTTAAAAAATATTTTTATTTATTTATTTTAGAGAAAGAGAGAAATCCGGTGAAAGGAGAGGCAGAGGGAGAAGCAGACTCCCCTCAGAGCAAGGAGTCCGATGCGAGACTCAATCGCAGGACCCCGGGATCATCACCTGAGCCAAAGGCAGACCCTTAACCTACTGAGCCACCCACGCATCCCTTACATGTTTACTCTTAAAAGCCTTTACTTGTCCTCTTACAGGAAGAAGATCTTCACTTTCTTGTTAAGTTCCAGTTGGGCCCCTTTGATCTCTTCCCTTCCTAGTTTACTCTCTTCCAACTTCATGTCACCATCTTAACTCCTACCCTTTACGGCAAGGTACAGGCATCATCTTTCCAAAGGCGTTGGCTTAACAAAAACACTCTTCTCTCCCAGGAGAAATTCTTCCATCAAATCTTAAACCTCAAGGACTAGCAACTGCTTTTTCCTGACTTCACAAAGATAGTGTATCTGCCAGATCCACCTCTCCGGTCTCCTTTATTGTCCATATAGAGAGTCCTGTTGTTGAAACATTTATAGAGATTCTCTACAGAGAATATATATATGGCTATTATGAATAGATCTGTTTAGTCATTATACTTTCTAAGTGGCTAGTATGAGAGTTATTACTTTTTCTAATTGTTTTGGAACGAGTCATATTATCATTGTTTTTAATAGTTTTATGTTTATTTTCTTGAGTTTTCTCTATCATCATCTTTTCTTCAAATAATGATAGTTTTGCTTGCTGCTTTCGAATACTTACACTTTTTGTTTTCGTTTATCGGGCTAGCTTGGCCAGATGTTAGGATCATGGATGACAATGACCGAGTGGTACTGATGGATTCTACTTGTTAATACTTTGTTTAGGATTTACAGGTGAAATGAGGTCTATGGCTTTCTTTTTGGTGTATCTTTGATAGGTTTTCTTACAGTGCTTTTCTGGCTTTGTGAGAACAACAGAGCATTGAGAATCACTCCTTCTTTCTCTGAGTTCTGCAACAATTTAAATAATTTCTGTGTTCTCGGTTCTTTGGTGGTTAGAGCCTTGGAGGCTCTATGGGCCCAGTCTCTTTAGGGAGAGGCTCCTTCGTATTCATTTCATAGCTTATTTCAGCTTCCCATTTCTTCCTTATTTCAGCTGTCCTATTTCTTCCTCATGGAGGCAATGTTTTATTCTAATCCTAGAATAATTGTCCGTGTCGGTTTGTAAATTTATTTCCACAGTTTTACAAAGTCTCTTCTAATACTTTGAGCACTTTACCCTGCATCTGTGACCACCAGCCTTCTCTTTGGTCTAATTTTGGATATTTGCATTTCCTTATTCTTTCTGCTTCTTTGATTTAGGTAGATTATGACTCACCTTTTTTCTTCTATCTCTTAAATTAATCAAGTCTACTGCTTTTAGGTTTCTTAGTTTAAATTCAGCTTCATCTTTTTCTGTTTAATTCCTTCTGCTCTAGGTTTGATATTCTTTTCCTAAATTTTTGAGTTTTGAAGCTATTTGGTGTCACTCTTCTTTGTTAATTGTGGGAGAATTTACAGTTATACATTTTCCCCTGTGCACACTTTAGCTTTAATACATTTGGGTGTGCAGCAATCTCATCATTGTTGTTTTAGCAAATACATATTGAGAGAGAGAGAGAGTGGTGTATTTCCCAAGTGGCTAAGATGCTCTCATTGGTTGGTTTCCACTCATTTATTTCTAGATTTACTGCATTTTGGTCAGAAAATGTGATCTATCCTCTTTCTACTCTTAAAAATATGTTGAGGGGCGCCTGGGTGGTTCAGTTGGTTAAGTGTCTGACTCTTGATTTCAGCTCAGGTCGTGATCTCAGGGTCCTGAGATCAAGCCCGGCATCAGGCTCCATGCTGCATGTGGAGCGCACTTAATATTCTCTCTCTCCCTCTTCCTTTGCCGCTCCTCCCTCCTCAAAATATATATTGAAATTGCCTTTATGGTAATGTGGATTTTATGCCTAGGATACAATTAAGACCTGTAATCATTTCATAAATACTCGAAAGGAACATACATTCTGTAATATAATTATATAACACATACATTTCTATATGTATATAATAAACACATATTAATTATACTATTAAGGTAATCTATCTCCATGAGCTTTACATTTTTTAAAAGATTTTATTTATTTATTTATTTGAGAAAGAGAGAGCATGAACACAAGCAGGGGGAACAGCAGAGGGAAAGGGAGAAGCAGGCTCTCCACTGAGCAGAGAGCCCAATGCGGGACTCAATCCCAGGACCCCGGGATCAGACCCGAACTGAAGGCAGCCACTTAACAGACTGAGCCACCCAGGTGCCCCGAGTTTTACATTCCTGGTGTGTCAAGAACTGAGAGATACTTGATTCTTTTTCTCATTTACCCTTCTTATTTTTCTAGAGTTTTTCACATAAAGGATTGTTTCTCAAAGTGTGATCCTTGGGCCAGCAGCAACAGCATCACCTGAGACCTTGGTAGAAATGACGACATTGAGCCTTACCCTTGGCCTACTGAATTAGAACTGGGCTGGCGTCTATCATCTGCATTTGAAGACATCCTCCAGGGGATCTGGATGTACACGCAGGCTTTTAAGGACCACAGGAGGAGCTATGAGATGTGGAGCTCACCTTGTCCTGAGAAATTGTCCTTTTTGCCCAGTGGTTTGTGATGCTACCTTTTCCAGTAATTTATTTCTATTTTTGAAATATTTATTCTGTCCATTAACTTCTAACATAATGTTTTGATTTTTCTCGTTAATGAAGATAGGCACATCAGAAGTAGGCATTATGAGTTTCTCATTAAATCTGCAAAGATTTAAAAACTCGATACCTTTTAGTGTTAACAAGAATTGAATGAACTAGACACTCACACATTGGTGTGAGTATGTAAAGTGGCACCTCTTTTTTTCCTGCAGTTACTATAATATATCTACAATATCTTAACCTTTGTTTCAGTAATTCTACTCCTACAAATTCAACGTAAGAAAATGACTGGCTGTAAGGAGTGACTGGCTGGCTTAGTCATTAAACATCTGCCTTGGGCTCAGGTCATGATCCCAGGGTCCTGGGGTCAAGCCCCACATCGGGTTCCCTGCTCAGTGAGGAGCCTGCTTCTCCCTCTATCTTCTTGGGTATGCACTTTCTCTGTAAAATAAATCAAATCTTTTTTTAAAAAAGAAAAGAATCAGAACTAGTGAGAAATTTATATTTACATAGCTTTTGTTTGCTTGTTTGTTTAGACTATTGATCAATTAATTTTAATGAATAGAATATTTTATGAAAAAGTTTTATGTTTAGAGAAAAATTGAGCAGAATGTACAGAGTATTCCAAGATACTTCTCTCCTCCATTTTCTCTGATTGTTAATATCTTGCACTGACATGGTATATTTGTTACAACTGATGACACAATATTAAGACATTATTATTGACTAAAGTACATAGTTTACATTAAGGGTCACTCTTTTTGTGGTATAGTCTATGGGCTTTGACAAATACATGATGTGTACCCTCCCAATTTCACTCACCTAAAAATCTACTTGCTCTACCTATTTCCTTTTTTATTTTTTTCTTTTTATTTTTTTAAAGATTTTATTTATTTGACAGAGAAACACAGCCAGAGAGGGAACACAAGCAGGGGGCATGAGAGAGGGAGAAGCAGGCCTCCCGCCGAGCAGGGAGCCCGATGTGGGACTCGATCCCGGGTCTCCAGGATCATGACCTGAGCCGAAGGCAGTCGCTCAACCAACCGAGCCACCCAGGCACCCCGATATTTGCTTTTTTAAAAAGAGTACAGATCACCTGAAGCTCCAACAGTCCAGGAATGTTTATATAAATTATGATATATTCAATAAAAATGAAATATCATGCAGCCATTACAAATAAAAAATAATGTTCCTATGAAATACTTAATGACTTGCAAAAATGTCCATAGCATATTACTAAGTTAAAAAAGTATATAAACGATAGGTATAATATTATCCCAGTTTTGAAAAGAATAATTACATACGCTCATGACAAAAAGCTCCAAAGGGAAGAAGAGACTGAAGGGTTTACATAAAATGCCTAGAAGACCTGTGAGAGGCCAAAGTAGGTTGTAGGGTTAGGAATACAGCCTCGGGCAGTGGTCAGCCCCCGCTCAGAATCACGGCTCAGCCACCTCAGAGCTGTGTGATCTTGGAAAAGTTGCTTTCTCTTCTTTTTTTGTGTTTATGAAACTGTCTAAAATAAGTATGCATTGCTTTTAAAATAAGAAAACAAGTGAAAAGAGGAAGTGGCCGAGGCAAGAGTAGACATTGGGGCCATAAAAGGCTATAAGCGGCAAAATTCCCGACCCACAGAAAAGGGACGTTGCTGACTCACAGAATTGGAGAGTCCACAGGAGGGCTGACTCGCGCGGGGCTCAGATGATGACCCTCACGCCCCAATTCACTACTTGGCTCTTCCCGGGCCGCGTCTTCCTTCAGCAGGAAGCCTCAGCCCACACATGGTTCTCACAACCCTCTCATTTCACAAATCAATGAGAGTTTCCCGGAATTCCATCAGAAAACCTCATTGGCTCTGTATGAGTCACACGCTCATCTCTCAACCAATCAGTTGATTGGGGGGAAATAAATGCTGATTAGCTTAAGTCTGGATCATTCAATCTCTGGAATCAAGCACGGAGTCTACTTCCGTAGAACTGTATGGACTGACTTGACAGCCAGCAAATGGGTGATTCTCTAGTGGGAAATAGTGGGTAGCAGTGAACAAAAGATGTGCCTTGTCTTTGAAGGGAGGAGGCCCTACAACTCAGCCAGCTATTTCAGGTGCATCTCTTTAATGACCCTGACCTTCCCGGGGTATAGTTTTTGGCATCATTGTTTTTATGTCCACGGTAAGATGGCTGTATTGGTTTGTCCCGGACCAAGACTGAGCTAGGTGTCAGCGACTGGTTTTTAGGACACTGGGCCACAAGCTTATTGCTAATATTCTCCAGTTTGTGCTTTCAGCATTTCATGTTGAAAGGATTTCATTAAAGTCTCTTTCTACACAGTCCAAGACTATTATTTGTCTGAGCGTCACTGGGAGTCCTAAAGAAGGCACCCCTGAGTCAGGGATCAGGGTTTTATTGTAACTCCAACACAGGGTCTTGGATGTCTTTCGCAACCTCTCCAAGAAGACAAAAGACTGGTATAACAATACTGTTGCCAATTTGCTGAAAGTTTATCATCCCTAGTTTCACAGCTGGAGCTCCTCACCCCAGTTCAGTATCCTTAAGCTAAACAGAGTGCTCACTTTATAGGGGCTATGAAACTGTATTCTTGGAACGATGACAAACTCTGACTCCTGTAAAATCATGGTCAGTTGGACCCACTTGTGTCACTGGGATTGGCAATAAAAACAGGTTGGACATTAAGCAGATACACCTGCTTCTCAGGCATCTCTCAGGTGCCAAAAGATAGACTGATTGTGTGGACCAAGCTCATGCATGGGGAATAAAGGAATGGAGCGGAATTCCCTTGGGAAATTGGGGCCTCAGGGAGTATGGATCAAATAAACCTCCCTTCTGAGCAGGCTGCACTTACATCTGACAGTGAAATAACCCAGTTTTCTTGGACTATGAACATGGAAAGACCTTTAGACCCACCTCAGTCAACACATGAACACATGGCAGGAGCCCATAAAGAAGAAGGTACTCGACCAGTCCATACGCACCTTGTCATTTCCTTAATGAAATGGGATCTCATGACCTTGGCCCTGTCATCACTTTTATCTTGCCTGCTGCCTTTCTCTGTTTCCTGGATTCATGGTGAGTTGCCCGGTTACTTGAAAAAGAGTTTTTCAAAGCAAAACATTACTTTTGCTTTGGAAATTACAAAATATTACCTTACTATTACGAATGTCACAGTTTATACCGTCTTTGCTGCGCTCCTCATTGTGCTGAGTGCGTTCTGTACACTGCCTCGACTCTTCTCGACGACTCTCTGCAGTAGATTCCATAACTGCCATGTAACAGGAGGAAACTAGAGCTATCTTGCTAATAACTTGCCCAAAATCATTGATGAAACTGGAGCTTTGAAATGAAACCGGCCAGTGCTAAATACAGTGTTTCTTTCCTCATTATCAATAGCTAACACAAATGTCTTTCCTTCAAATGGTTTCAGCAAAATTTAGCCTGATTCCATTTTTATCTCTGTTTTGTGCATCTAATAGCCTTGGTTGTGCTACTTCAGGTATTGGTGTTATTGGTTGTCTGAGGGATCCCAGTCTTTTCAATGCATAACCATCCCACCGCAGCTTTCCAGAACCTTCCATGGGTGTGTGTGTGTGTGTGTGTGTGTGTGTGTGTGTGTGTGTGAGGGGGTGGTCCTTGCCCTGGGATTTTGGCAAAACCATCTAAGAACGAAATCTTCCTCTCCCCTCATCGGAATGCTTCTGCCTCACCTTTGGCCTCTTTCGGCTCAGCAGTGCTGATGACCAGAACAAGACAGGGCCATGCCTTGACCCACTGTTTGCACTTATCCTATGTGAGATGCTAGTAATCACTTTGCAATTTTACATTTTGATGCGAGTATGAGGTTGGAACCAGCTGTTTTAAAAAAAAATAGTTTAAACCCCATTGTGAAGGGATAATCTCATGCAGGAAACTGGTTGGGTTTCTGCCCTTGGAGGGGATGGCAGTGGGTTTCCATTAGACGAGCTGCTCCTTATAAGCCACACAGCGGCTGGTTCTAAGGGAGCAGCTGGCGATGTGCCGTGAGAGCCACATCTGTTTGCAAATCTTCAAGAGGCATGGGGTTGGGTTTTCCATTCCTCAACTACAGAGGAAAAGGAACCACTCCCTGTCAGTGAAGTCTTGTTTTTCTAGCTTTGTTCATTTCTCTGTCACTGAAAAAGTGCTTTTCAAGAACCATTCCAAAGGAGCTGTTATCAGGATTTGGAATTGGCATTTGAAAATGCTGCTTCCAGGGAAAAACTCAGAAAGCCACCAATTACTTTCTGGACTCTTTTTGGCTCTGTCCCTTTATATACTGGGCACTTTCTCACACCCCTGTGCCTTTAGCTGCTGAGGACAGGTCCTTTTGCTCGCTCATTTCTATCCTGCAAGGGTTAAGTGTGGACTATCAACTCAATGAAAGACTTTAAACTCCTTGAAAAAGAAACCTGATCGAAAATGATAATTTTCCCACAATGATCAATTTTTCCAAATTCATTCAGTAACTGGTTTGCTCAAAGTAACAACTTTTTGAGTCCCTATGACATGCCAAATACTGCCATAGGTTCTAGGGGTGTGATTATATAAGACCCATTATCTAGAGGTGCCTGGGTGGTTCAGACAGTTAAGCATCCAACTCTTGATTTCTGCTCAGGTCATGATTTCAGGATCGTGAGATCGAGCCCTGCATTGGACTCCATGCTGAGCATGGAACCTGCTTAAGATTCTCTCTCTCTTTCTCCCTCTGCCCACCCTCACGCTCTTGCTCTCTCTCTCTCTCAAGAACAAAAAAGGCCCATTACCTATATTCAAGTCCACGCTCCAGCAGAGGAGTCAGAAGGAAGGAACTTGAGGACCCAGGGTAAAGCATACACTGCACAGGACAGCAGCATGGGGTAGTGGGCACAGGCAGGTGAAAGAAGTGATGACCAGACTTGGCTTGCTGGGGGAGGTCGCCCCAATCTGAACTTTGAAGAAGACAGAATTAGCAAAAATGTCTAAGACAGAAGGAACATCCTGTATGAAGGTATAGGAGTGAAAAGGGAAATGCATGCTGGAGCCACAGGCCTGCATGTAAGGGGCCAGAGGGAGGAGGTAAGACTGGGAAAGGAGGCAGAGGCCAGGTCCCAGTGTTGGCTCTGCCATCACTACCCCTATGCTAAGTCCCTCATCTGCGGTGCATGGGAGCATCTCGGCACCGAGGGGCATCCGTGCTGGGTCTCCTGGCAGCTATGTAGCCTCCTGGAGCTATCTTTATGGGCACAGACATTCTTCTCCTCAATGTTGATTATTACCAACTATTTCACATTTCCCAAAGCACATGCACGCATGTGCACACACGCACACAGAAGTTTCAAATAGGTCATTATTCAATGTCTCTAGTAATTCATCCAACCTAATATATTGGTGGGGTGTAAGAATTTAGAGCAAATCAGTCATTGAGCCCCCAGGGTCTACCTGTCTGGTGTCCATTCACAAAGGAAGGTCTCACCAACCAGGACTTCAGGATGTCCTCTTGGAGGCCTCCCATGGCTGGTAGGGAATGCCACTTAGACACCTGTCCTCTCTCGCCTCCAGAAAATTGGTCCTTAAACTCTTCTCCAACAAAGTCCCCACTTCCTTTGTATTTCTGCTATTCTCTACCTCACTCCCAACCCCTACAAAAGGTCAGCGAATTGTTTGACCTGTTGATCCTCATAGACTCTTTGGCTCATTGTGAGTGAAAGCCCTACTCTCCTCAGCCAAGCGAAGGGAGTGGGGAGACTAGAGTCTAAAAGCTGGGAGCAGGCTACTAAGGACGATTACCTACTCCTGGTTCCACTTTTCTTGATTATACCTTTGGTCATCCCCACCACATCTGAAAAAAAAGTCAGAAGTCTTACACCAGGAACGGGAGACTCCTGCTCAAAGGTCCTGCTGTCTCTGTGAGTGAGAGTCTGAATCCTTTCTGTTTGAATAACTCTGAACTTATTAAGCCACAGATGGACTTATCCTTTTACTCACCTTTGTTTTCTTTTTTTTATTTTTTATTTTTTATTTCTTTATTTTTTTAAAAGATTTTATTTATTTGACAGAGAGAAACACAGCCAGAGAGGGAACACAAGCAGGGGGACTGAGAGACGGAGAAGCAGGCTTCCCGCCGAGCACGGAGCCCGATGTGGGACTCGATCCCAGGTCTCCGGGATCATGACCTGAGCGGAAGGCAGTCGCTTAACCAACTGAGCCACCCAGGCGCCCCATGTTTTCTTTTTTTTTAAAGATTTTATTTATTTATTTATTTATTTGACAGAGAGAGAAAGAGAGAGCACAAGCAGGGGGAGTGGCAGGCAGGGGGAGAAGGAGAAATTAGCTTGCAGGGAGCCTGATGTGGGGCTCAATCCCAGGACCCTGGGATCATGATGTAAGCTGAAGGCAGACACATAACTCACTAAACCACCCAGGTGCCCCTGACCTTCGCTTTCTTTATGATGCTCCCTTCCACTCATTTCACACTAACAGAGGTGGCCAGTTACCCTTTCCTGATTGCTCCTGATCGTAGGGTGGAAGGAGTGACCTGTCACTAAACAATATGGAGAGTCCAAGAGGTCCCCCACATTCACACCTACTGGGTTTAACTGCCGTGCTCTGCTTTATTCATGCAAACACAGTGTCGGGCGCCCACTCATGGCTCTGTGTTTCTTCAGTGAGTGAAGAAATGGATCAATGATCCTGAACATTCACAATTAACCTGTAAGTTAGGTGAGATTATTTCCAGGTTGCAAACGAGCAGGCTCAGGCTCAGAAAGATTCAGTTGCCCATGGTCATTTAGGTAATAAATGGTGAATTCTGGTTTTGAACACAAGTCTTTCTGGCCCCAAAGTACATGTTCTTCCAGAAAACCAGAAGTTGTCCGCCTGTCAACCCACTCAATTTAGTTCATGTCAATAATGAATAACTCTTTGGGGCACCTGGGTGGCTCAGTTGGTTAAGCGGCCGATTCTTGGTTTCAGCTCAGGTCATGATCTCAGGGGTGGTGGGATCGAGCCCCAGGATGGGGGCTCTGCACTCAGTGGGGAATCTGCTTGTGCCTTTCTTTCTCTCCCTCTCCCTCTGCCTATCACTCCACTCACACAGTCTCTCTCTCCCTCACTCTCAAATAAATAAATATTTTTGTGTCACTTTTGCGTGATACCTTTCGTGACAGTCTTAGTGGCGGATAATGAATCTGTGGATTTAGGTAATTCTTCACAACCCAGTTTATCACTTCTTGAGTTGCCTCCCTCCCTAGAGTTGTCTCCTTTGTCCATACCCAATAGCACTTCATCCATCCATCCATCCATCCATCCATCCATCCATCCATCTATCCCTTCATTCCACAGACATGCTCTATGCTAGATGCTACAGGTACAAAGACAACCCCAACAGCTCCTGCCTTCCAGCATCCTGGAATTCATCACAGTATATCAGTCATCTCTGTGACTATCTTAAGAGCAAGACAGAGACTTATGGGTATTTTTGTTTCCAGCTCCTGAAAAAAGACATGGCTGATGAGGGGCCTTCAGCTAATTTAGTTGAATTGATATAGGGTCTAGTGTAACAGTGGTGCTATGTAAAACTCCCTGTTCCCGGAGCTGCAGCCATGCTTCTGAGGACAAGAGTATTAATTCATTCTTTCAGATCTTTGAACTATCATTTAATAAATGGCACCACTGCCTTACTATAGAGAACTGCTAGGAGGGTTAGATTCATTTTCTTCCCTCACATTAAGAAGCAATTATGGTCATTCTTTATGCCATGATCCAGTGAGAACTCATTTTTTTCCTCATTATTTTTTTAACTAGGTTACAAAAAATGTGGCATTTAAAAATTTTTAAATCACAAAAGGTGTAAAATTAAACTTGGCTCCAGCTGTCATCCCTGAATGAGGAGCTGTCCCCAGTTTTCTTGAGGGTCTACCTTGAGATATTCTGTGCATTTACAAGCATGTACATGTGGGTTTAGATACATACATACACCCACCTACCTCCCCCCGTCATGTCTTATACACACTGTTCTATTTGTTCATTTAATGTTAAATCCGAAAGACCTTTTCACATGATCACATAGATAAATGTTCTCATTTGAAGTGGCTGGCTATTGTTGTTATATGGATTGTACCCTATTTTAAACTGTCCCCTCTTAAGGCACATGTTTCCAAACATTTCTTTTATTATTAACAAAGCCACAGTGGATATCCTTAACATATACCATTTTACACATCTAGAAAGATAAATTCCTAAATACGACACATACACATTTATTTCAGTTTTTAAATTTCAATGTAAAATGTATTGATTTTAAGAAATGCAATTAATTGAAATAAGTTCCTGGAAGTGCTGGGCCAGCAGACACAAGCAAGTTGAGGCAAACATCGCCGAATTGCTGCTCTCCCTACACGTTGTGCTAGTTTGCACTCCCGCTGTCAAGATGGGCCATCAAAATTTTGATCTGTGCTAATCTTACTATAATTCTCTTATTATGAGATCTTTCTTATTTTTTAAAAACCCAGTTTAGTGTTTTTTTAATTTAAATCTAATTTAAAGATCTTTTTTAAAAATGTATTTATTTGGCAGAAAGAAACACAGCTAGAGAGGGAACACAAGCAGGGAGAGTGAGAGAGGGAGAAGCAGGCTTCCCGCCAAGCAGGGAGCCCGATGCGGGGCTTCATCCCAGGATTCTGGGATCATGACCTGAGCTGAAAGCAGATGCCCAATGACCGAGCCACAAAGGAACCCCTTAAATTCAATTTAATTAACATATAGTGTATTATTAGTTTTAGAGGTAGAATTTAGTGATTCATCAATTACATATCACACCCAGTGCTCATTCCATCATGTGCCCATCACCCATCCATTTATCCCCCCACTCCCTCCCCTCAGCAACCCTTCAAAACCCAGTTTAATGCTGAACCGTAATTCTCATGATGCCATAAATGTTGTTTTCATCCTCAAGTGCTCATCAACTTTGGTCAGTTATATGTTCATATCACCACTCACCCCCAAATGAATGTGAAGCAGTTTAATAATAGAATACGTAACAATGAGAGAGAGGGAGAGGGTTTTTTTTCTTTAAATCAAGAGAAAGGAAAAGAGATAAATGGTAAGATAAAAAAGGAGAGAAGTTTTGTATAACAAAATGCCTACCTTCAGGTCCAAACATTTGCTGACATTGATCCACAGTCTTGGCCCTAAGCCTCCTGGAAGTCAAGGCAAAAAGGAACAAGCACTCAGTTAACAGTGTTACACTATTCATAAGGAAAAATAGTACTTAAAAAATCAAAAGGCTTTGGATTTTATATCTACGAGAGAAATTCACATGGTTTATCGCAGAGACTCAGACTCCAGGTAGTGAAACAGACAATGTCCTCAACAAGATCCCTAAAACAAAAGACAAAGTAAATTTGGGGGATTACGGAGCTACTATCCTGTTAGCCCGGAACGCTTTCCTCAGGCCCTTTGTTTGGTAAGAGCACTCCTGTTTCTCTGACTCCCCATGTCCTGGGGGGGCATCGAGCATGCCTCATCCCTCCCGCTGTGAATGCACCCATGCAACAAACCACGGCAGAAACGCAGAGGCGTGAGAGCGTTGCTTTAGCTCAAGATCTGCAGGTGGATGATTTAGACGGGGCTCAGCGGAGCAGGACTTCTGGTCTTGGCTGATCCTCTCACAAGCCTGGGGGCTGCGAGGGCATCTGGGCTCCACTCCAGCGGTCTCCTGGCCCTCAGGATGCCAGCCCAGCATGTTCCCCTGGCAGAGCTGAGCCCCAGGAGCGGAGGCCAAGGGACAACCGCTTTGGCAAACCACCACATGCGTCATCCCATTGACGAAAGCAGTCACTCAGCCGAACTCAGAACTGAGTGATGGAGAAGTAGATTCCTTGTGGGGAGAGTTGCAAAGTCACGGTAGGAAAGGGCCCAGAGACAGGGAAGAGCGTGGATTCGGGGCCATTATAATGCTAGCATCTGGCACAGGAGATGGTGACCTAGGCTTGGCCGGATGATGGTCCCCACCAAGCCTAGCAAGATATATACATATAACCTGGGAGAAAGAGGCTCCTGTCTCCCCCAGATGCTCAGCTGAGGCTTAGAGCAGCCACGCTCCCACTGCTCACAGAGGAAGGAAAGAGACCAGCATTCAGAGAGAAGCAGAGATAAGAGCGGTAAGCCACGTGCAGAAAGAAAGGGCTCTGACTCCAGTATTCCCAACAGCTCCCTACCGAGCTGATCCATTTTCCCATTTGCGGCAGCAAATAGTGCTCAAGACCAAGGAACCAGGAGCCAGTCGCCTGGGTTTTTAAACCCAGCTTGATCACTGAAGAACTCTGTGGCTCCAAGGCAAGTGGCTTCATTTCTTTCTGCCTCGGTTTCTTTATCTCTGCAATGGGGATAATGACAGTCTCTCCTCACTGACTTGTGAAGATTGAGTACATTAATATGGAAAACATCTAGAATGGTGCCTGGCAAGTAGATGTGGGATAGTTATTTTTTGTTGAAGTTCGTGTGCTTTGCGTTTCTGTCCTGTGCAATGGAAAGGTTCCTGGCCTCACACAGAGTAACTTCCGTGGGGGGGGGTATCTCCCCTGGATTAGATGGAAATACAAGGTATCCCTTGGTGGCAGAGCCACTAGCTTCATCCAAAGCCATTGACCTGCCTCCCAATTGTCAAATCTACCAAGTAAAAACAACTTGAATACTTTAGCATGGATTAGCCTGACCAGTGGCTGGCCCGAGGAGGGCATCATCCGTAGTCACCGAAATTCGAGGACTTGGTCTATGAAAACAGGTTCATGGGCATCAGTCTCCCCTTTCCAGACGTGTGTGATGTTTTCCTGGGCCCAGGACTGGGTGGGCTGGGCTGGATTGCCACGGGAGTTTGTGGACCAGAGTGCATGCAGCTGGCTCTTAGATTCCTCCTGGGTAGTAGCCCCCAAGCGGCATCAGCCAATACTGGTCCCTAAAAGGAAACACAAGGCCACTGTTGGCCTGGACCCGCCACCATCAGGGGTCTCTGAGCGGCGCAGCTGGAGCCCCCTCTCCCTGCAGGCCTGCCATCCAGCAGAGGCAGCTGGAGAGCAACAGTTTCCAGTTTGGAGGGCCCCCGCCTGCCTCCACGTGGGGAATAAAGCCCAGCATTGTGCTCTACTTGCAACATCTCTCCCCTGCCAGAGCTCCCGATGTGTTTGTTGCCCAGGATCGGGTCTGAATGTTCTCTTTGTCGACGACCTTCAGGTACCGAGGTGGGGTTGCCTTCTCTGTGGCAGTCCCGGGTTAAATAAATACATTAAGGCCACGTACACGCTTGACTCTGGAGCCTGCCTCAATCACGCACATCACTCATGTGGCAAAAGACGGAGCTGCTGCGCGTTGGAGTTCATGTAAAGATGGATTTCTTCGTTCGGTTCCTTCGCGGGAGGACACCAGATGCTGGGAAGGGGCAGCCACGCTCGGCTTTGGCTGGCCATGCTTCTCTAGCAAGACTTTGAGAGTTTCTAAACCCTGTGCAGATGAACACAGAACATGACCTTGAGCCGTCTGCGGGACACCGTGCTGACATCCACACGTAAATAGACACTGCAGAGAAAGCCGTGAGTAAGCGCAACGCTGATTTGTATCACTTTTCCAGGGTACCGGCTGTCTGCTTGTCCATCAGGCACCTTTACAAAACCCATAATATTTAGAAATGTGCTGTGGTTGTCCCAGAGGCTAAAATAAACTAAGGCCTGTGAATGTGTTCATGTCATGAATCACCTTCGCCTGTGAAATTATTACTCGGAATGCTGCTCAGGACTGCCGACACTGAGTACACTCTGCTCTGCAGGGGCTGTGTGTTCATTTCTCCTGAAATATCTGTTTCAGACAGTCTTTTAAGAATCAGAAACGTTTCTATTTTGATACTAAAGGACAG
Source organism: Spilogale gracilis (assembly GCA_004023965.1). Classification (NCBI taxonomy): domain Eukaryota; kingdom Metazoa; phylum Chordata; class Mammalia; order Carnivora; family Mephitidae; genus Spilogale; species Spilogale gracilis. The sequence goes on from PITA01005361.1 coordinate 109,920, forward strand.
GTATTGATATGGTACATTTTTTAAAAATCCAGTGTCTCTACTCAAGGAATTTGTACTTGAAGGCCAATGGAAGGATGAGTAGGATGAGTAGGAAGGATGAATGGGAGTGAGTGGGAGTGTCACTGTAATCTATCAAATCAGGACATTTCATTTTCTTTTAAAAGTAGAAACAGGGGTGCCTGGGTGGTGCAGTCGGTTGACGGTCAGACTCTTGGTTTCAAACTGGGTCGTGATTTCAGGGTTGTGGGGTCAAGCCCCGTGCTGGGGCTCCATGCTTGGCATGGAGTCTGCTTTGAGCTCTCTCTCTCTCTCTCTCTCTCTCTCTCTCTCTCTCTCTCTCTCCATCCCTCCCTGCTGTGTGTGTACACACACACACTCTCTCGCTCACCCTAAAATAAATAAATCTTCAAAAAAAATGAAAGTGCAAACAAAAGATTTGCTTTCTGAGCACAGCAAAGAGTCTCAAGCAGGGGTAATTTTGCTTCCTCTGGGGACAATTAATCGTATCTAGAGATATTTTTATTTGTCACAGTGTTGGAGTGGGTTTCAGGGAGCTGCTGGCATCTAGTGGGCAGAAATCATGATGTCACTAAAAATATTGCCTAGCACAGGACGGCCCTATCCAGGAAAGAACTGTCCCTTCCAGAATGTCAGCAGTGCCACAGCTAAGAACCTTGAGAGAGTTGAACACCTGGGAGGTGGGCTGCATCATTAGTGTGTAATAACAGGGCTGGGTGGTCAGAAACTTCTAAAGATGCTTTTGTAAGCACTAACCTGAACTTCCAGCAAATTAACTGGGTACTAGATATTGTTGCAAACTTCCCATTCCTTGTTTATCCTGAGCACATTGCCATAAAATGCCCACTGATGCAGTTTCTCTGGTTCAAAAGCCCAAAAACAAAAAGAGCTGCTTTAGCTTTTCTTTCTTTTTTTCTTTTAATTTTCGATTTTGAAATAAATTTCAACTCTCATAGATGTTTCTAAAATACTGGAGAGTGCCCTTCACCCAGGTTCTCCGATGACATCTTGCATCATGATAGCACAATAAAAAAAAGAGAAAACTAACACTGGGAGAACACTATTTATTGACTGACAATCTTACTTGGATTTTTCCAGTTTACTCAAGTTTCAAATACTAAAATTCATTAAAAAATACACCCCCCTCTCCCCAAAATAATCATCTTTATTCCTCTAGGAATGCTTTTTTTTTTTTAAGGCTTTATTTATTTATTTGACAAGAGAGAGACAGACAGAGAGGGAACGCAAGCAGCGGCAGAGGGAGAAGGAGAAGCAGAAGCAGGCTTCCCGCTGAGCAGGGAGCTGGATGCGGGGCTCGATCCCAGGATCAAAGTGCATGCTTAAAGACTAAGCCACCTGGGCGCCCCTAGAAATGCTTTCTATGGAAGGCAAAACAACAATGATCTTTCTGCTTCCAAATGATGTTCATTGTCAAGGATCAGGAAAGGAGATTATGGGTAAAGATAACCAGCTTTTGGTCTTATGAACCAACCTCCACCCCTTTCAAAACTAAAGCCCGAATGAGACCTGCTGGCTTTCAGTCCCTCCCTACTGTTTTTCAATTTGTCAGTTTGCAGGTCTCCCCAGATTCAAGTATTAAACCTCATGGCAAAATGTAACTACTTCCCCAGTCCCTTGCCCCTGCCAGGTGCGAGCGCTGCAGCCCCTGGAAGCATTTGTCAGGGCTTTCCTGCCAAGACACACCACACACACACACACACACCCCACACACACCA